>JAQQZS010000016.1:11404805-11414893 GCA_030068045.1 Platyallabes tihoni | reverse complement strand
CACGCGTGCACGGATGTTGATTATACCAGTAAGAGGCGCGCACTAAGACCCAGCAGGGGAGACGATTACCCACAATTCCACAGCGTAAGAGAGAGAAAAACCATTGGCTCAGTTGTGATCACGTGACGCTCGGCATCAAAACAAGAAGTGCATGTGTGATACATGACACTCGGTACTCGTAAACCAAGACTTGTTCATTTTCCAAGTCAAATTTTTTTTAATCTTCTCTTGTCTTGCAGAATGTTCGCAAACCGCGTTACTCACAATCCGAGGTTTCACTGTATTTCAAATTGGGTAAATCCAAAACTACTACTTTTTGCCAAGACCAAAACTATTCTGATGATCAGAATAAATAACCTTAAAAAAAGGTTAGCTAACATGAGCTACTATATGGATCTCTCCAGCTCCCTCTTGCTTGTATCCATGACTAAAGTCCTCCTTACCTGTGAGTTCAGTAAAGCTCATTTTTAAGTTAAAAATAAATTTTTTTATGAACATATTAGATATTCACTTCGCAGTACCCCAGTTATATACATATGCTTTAACCATGATTTGTCAGTGCATTGTTGAATCAATTGGTCCATCATATCATTGAACAAATCGTTGTGTCAATGTGCATCATGTCTGCCAGTTGACTAATTAGTTCTCTACAAAGTGTAGTACTATACAATGATGAAAACCTACTTTAAATCAACGAACGGATAGACAAATGACTTTTTGAATGACTTTTTTTGTTTACATTGCCTTTGTTTTAAGCTCTTAAGGGAAATTGTTTGCTGTCCATTCACAAACAGTTATGTTTGTGGCTCCAAAGGAAAATACAGGAACTAAAGAGTACATGATAAAACTTAAAAGGATACACTCATAGTTAAGTTATGTATGCCACCATCTCATTGATTACTTGTATCTTATATCTGGTAAGTAAAATACCTTCCTGTTAATGGGATGTAATCACTTACAACAAGCACAAGTACCTGAAAGCCAGTGGTGGACTAATGAACATGTCAGATTCTTCTCCTTGTTTAATCTACAGCCTATCTCCATCAACGACATGCATAATATTTCCTAGAGAATAAGACCATTTTGGCTTCAGGCAACATGTATGAGATGGCAACTTATATAAAATAAATGTCATATTGTGTATGGTTGGTTGTTAATGGTTTTATGTCCATTTGCTGTTTAATACTTGATAATTAGCATGAATCTTATTTGAGAAGTCATAATTAAAGAATATGTCCTAAACATTTAAATGTTTTTTTGTCCAGAAAATGTGGTATACTTGACTGTATACTGTATTTGGAATAGCATAACTCCTGTCCATGCACTGTTCAGTTCAACTCCAGGATGTGATATTTCCCACTCTTTTTTGGCAAATTAAAAATAATCTCCACAAGCTTCATTAATTAATATTACAAACAATAACTGCTAATACTTTAACTGGAAATTTGTATTGGTATAAACCACTATGTTATGTAAGTTGTGCAAACCATATAGTAATATTCTGTATTCATATTGATAGAAACTTTGTTTTTTTTTATGACAGGGTGGCCTCTATGTGTTCAAGCTTTTTGATTACTACTCTGCCAGTGGAATGTGTTTGCTGTTCCTGGTGTTTTTTGAGTGCATCTCCATATCCTGGTTCTATGGTAAACATATCTTTTATGTCAATATGAAATAATTTATAGTTATTAATTTGCCAGGGACCTTTATGAAATGCAGGTTACAAGAAAAAAACACCTTATGGACATTATAGTTTTTCACACTTTATCTTTTTATTAAGTCTTTATGCATAGTACTGTATAAAACAGTGTTCAACATTTATTAGAAAGTAATATACAATACAGTACTGTGCAAAAGTCCTAACCATTTCTTTTTTACTTTGCTTACAAAGAGTCAAACCGTCTTGTATTTTAATGTAGTCTTGAGGAATAGTTCTCCAGGCTTCCTGAATGACTTTTTGGCTCAAATTTTTGGCAAGGTTTTGGCTCTGATTTCCAGTCCAGTCTCTGTACCTGAGTTTGTTTGTTAAGCCACACAGTGGTGTATAAATACTTCAAGCAAAAAAAATCATCTAACTTAAGGCATGAACTAGTGAGAAACACGGGCAGATGATCAGGCCAGTGATTAGTACTCTGGTGATGCTAAATGCTGAATGATTGGAACAGACAAGAGGGGAAATGAGGTTGCTGCTGAGCTTGTTACATAAACAACCAATTTTCAAATTGTATCTATAGACATTTGCAGCCTGTCGCAGTAAAACGTTTGTTTCAATTTATTTCATCTACGTAATTAAATGTCATTTCATTTAATATGAAAAATTGAGGGGTGGCTGAAGACTTTTGCATGGTACTGTGTGTCTATAAGAATTCCTTTTTATTTATTATAAACTAGTTGAAATGCTGAATTCCACAGGGTTCTTTTAAACTAAGTTATTGTGATATACACATATACACAGTACCATTTAAGATTGTAGTTCTCTATATAAAATGTAATTTGTCTCATGCATTTTTTAAATTGAGCATTGTCTGATGATGAATGGTGTTAAAGCTGTGCACACAAATGTGTACACATCTGTACTGTATGTATGTATGTATGTATGTATGTATGTATTACTATTATCATCATTTAGGAATGTTACATAAAACAGGAAATGGCTAAATATATTTTACATTGCAGTAAGATATCGGAGGTTTTACTATATACAGTTTATAATAAAAAAGCCAGTAGGCAGTTGAGTGCACTGTCCACCATGATGTTATAATCCTCACACAACACATCTCATTACGCTAGATTATCCATTTAATTCATGCTAATTTCACTGCCAGCTTCGTTTCTGGTATTTGAACGCATTTCATATGAATTGGTGCCTTCTTAATTGTTTCGCTTAGTAGGCTTGATTATGCAAACTACTGCATTATTTGCTATTTGCATGGGCTGACATCCCAATAGTCAGTATAGCAGTAATCTGCAATCCGAAGTGATGCACCATTACACACTGTTGTATAATGCTCTACTTTTTTTGTCTTTTGATAAGGTGTCAATAAGTTCTATGGAAATATTGAAGAGATGATTGGATACAAACCTTGCATTTGGTGGAAGTTGTGTTGGGTGGTATTTACTCCATTAATTGTGGTTGTAAGTAATTATTTTTAAAATACTTGATTATAATGGGAGATCTTACTTTCTAGCTCAAAAATATATGATTAATACTTTTACTTTTTAATTTCTAGGGTGTGTTCTTGTTCAGTGCCATCCAAATGGTTCCCTTGACTATGAATAATTACGTGTTCCCAAAGTGGGGACAGGGTGTAGGCTGGTGTATGGCTTTGTCTTCTATGGTCCTCATTCCTGGCTACATGGGCTACATGTTCCTAACATTAAAAGGCTCCTATAAAGAGGTAAGATTGAAACTTATGTGTTTTTGCTTAGCAGATACAGTGAGTGAGCTGTAGACAACTGTACACATGACATAGATTTGGGGTAAATGAGAATGCTGGCTTTCTTCTAGAATCTGGTTTTGTACAGATAATTTGCATTCTTCTCAGTGAATGCTGTGCTGATTGAATGAATTCGACATTTCAGATGAAGACAAAAAGAAAACCAAAGCGGTGCCTTGCATGCTTTTGCACAGAGACGCTTCTGAAAATAGGCATTTAAAACTAGCAATTATGAACAAAGCGTTCAGGTCTGAGCTGATAGCGGCTGTGTGTGAGATAGGCACTCTTGAATCAGCAAATCACCACAGGGAGGTGAAAAGTCAGGAGTTAGCTTCAATTACAGCTTGATTGGCCAATCAATCAGTGTGTAGATTTTGTAGTTTTGCTTCTTTGAGCCTCCCCTTTGACTGCATGTGCACTGCAGGGAGAAAAAAATGAATTTTCTTTTCACCTCTTTGAATTTTCCAGCGTCTCCGGATAATGATTCAGCCTACGGTTCTGGTCAAAAGCCAAGAGAATGGGCCCGAGCAGCAACCTGAGAGTGTGAACGCAGCCAATGAGGAAGCATACATCTAAAACCCTGGACATTGCAGGCCCTTTGGAACAAAAACAAAAACAAGTAATCAAGGTTGAACACTAGCAGGGACTTCTGTGTCTAAAATATAATCACCTACCTCCAGGGGAAAAATGTAACCAACCTGATTACAACTGTTTGAAAATTTTAATGTGTGTATGAAAAAAAAAACAACAACGATCCAGCGATGATCTAGTGCTAGTTCGTATTGCATATGCAAGATATTAGTCTTTCCAAAATGTAACATTGTAACAATTACTGTCCGGATCCCGATGTGATTGAAGACTACTGTGCTAATTCGATATATATATATATATATATATATATATATACACACACACACACACATACATATATATATATATATATATATATATACACACACACACACACATACATAGATATATATATATATATATATATATATTTACCTTATGTAATTATGTTAAGATATTGTATAAAGATCTTAGAATAGAATCAAATTGTATTTGATTGTATTTGAAGACATATAAAAAATTAATGAAGTTAGTAGGCAAAAATATGACAAAATATAACGAACTGCATCATTGTCCAGTTTTGAGCAATGGCCATTATGTGAGCATAAAACTGGTCCTCATGGCCTGTGTAAAAGGATATGTAAAGAGACTCCTACTGTTTTATTATCCCAAACATCCACTTAAGCTGGATTAGTTTTACCTGGTTTGGTACTCCAAATTAAAGGTGCGGTCAGTGATTTTTTCACCAGAACACGTCTCATATATGGTAAAGTTCTCCTCATTTCAGCAGGTATCGTGTTCTGTAAATGAATGGGAAAATTTATCTATCAGTAGTTAGTAAATAAGGATAGGAGGTGTTTCTAATTTCCTGTCAATTCAGAGTGACAATACCAGAGCACAAAAAAGCTCCAATGTTTCAGCAAACATGGCGATCTCTCTTCGAAAGTAGTCCTTTCTGAACTAACAGTAATGTAATAACAAAATCTGGCAATAGTCAGTAACACCTCATTTCACTGGGGAAAAAAATCAAGTCGTACAATGTAGTGTTTGCAATGTTTACATATATGAAATCCAGTCAGAATATTAAAAAACATACTTGACAGGTAAAACATATCCAGTTATAACGGGCTTAAGGGTTTACAACAGCCATGTAATCCTTCAGTCCCAAAATAAGCACAAAATAAGCCAGTATAGATTTGAGTTTACAGACGTCAGAAACAGCGATGAATTATCTGTCACACAAGCAGATTCATCTTACATATAAGAGAGACTGTTAGTTTTTTATTTTCTAAGAACTAAATAACTTTGTATGTTTTTTCAATTGTTTTTAGTCTGTTTTTTATGTAAGCGTGAGAAGGACCAAAATTGCTTTCACATGGAAATCATTTGCATATGAAAGTGTTTCGCGTCACACTGTGTCCTAGAAAGTGCAGGGTACAAAAAAGACACAAAATGCATAATGTTTGGCAGTAATAGCCTCTGATTCCACTGTTCAGTCCCGCTCATTTGCATGCCACTCCTCAGGAACAATGGTGGAAGTGACCAAATTTGACTCTTTTCCCCCCTCACCCGAATCAAATGGATTAGAGCTGTGAATGGCTTTCAGCAAATAATCAGACTGTGAGCAGAAGCCATAGCGTGTCTCCAGTGTTTGTGAGGCCATTTTGGGGAAAGGCACCTTTAAAGAAACCAGCAAAATTCACGAGCTAGTTGTAGTAGTCAGTTCACATGTTGAAATATCTATATAGTCTGCATATTTGGCCTTTTGTAGAGAACTGCCTTGGCAATAAGTAACTAGATAAAATGTATATGAATGCTTTGTGTGTATGACTGGTTTAACCCGTTATTATAATTCCACCGGTTAAAAGCACAAAGCTTTAAAACCACAAACTCCAGCGGATGTTTTTCAAAAAGAGACAGTTAGTTTGCTTCTATGGCAGCTACATGTGACAGGGACATGGATAAATGATTTAGCAAAGATACTGAATTAAATTGTGCAATCAGTTAGTGTTGCGTACGTTTTGTACAAAGTTCTCATTCAGCAGATTTCTCTCTGTAAACCTGTACTGTGTAAAAGTATCTGTGAATGTCCATATGACCACTGAGGTTTTGTCTAAATGTTAAAGACTCTTATTATTTACTGTTTTCTGCAATAATACTCTCAGAAACTAAAGCACATAGTATTTCTGAAATGTAAACAAAAAAGAATATCGATAACAAAAGCAGAAGGATATAATAAACTATAGATAATATGTCTAGTCAGAGAATATTGTTTTGTATATTTCTAACTGTTTCATGCACCTAATGTAAGATATTATATGTACAAAATATATTAAATGTCTTTAGATGGTGTTGTATAAAAAGCATGACTGCCATGTTACCTGAAAGATAAATAAAGTATTATAGATTATAATGCGCCTGTTATCTACGTTGATGGAGAAATGTGACTATGTGCAGAGTATTTTTACTATTATTTTGTTTCAGCATTCCTCACCTAAACAGACAGAAATATTAGGTTTAATGAGGACAGATACATATGAAAGCCTAATTAAAACAAAAATAGAGATAAAAACTCTAACCATCCTGTGATACTGCATGTTGATCCTTATCCAATCAATTTTATTCAAGATTATCTCATAAGTTTCCTTGTTATGAATTTTGTTTTCTATAAACAAAGTTTGTCATTTCAAGTTTAGTTTATCTAGCATATATTTAATTTAGCTGAATACCAATAGAATCATATTTATAATATGAAACATAATACACATGTCAACCAAAGTTTAGATATTAAACTGTACAGTAGTTACAATTTCTGCTATTTTAAATTAAATGGTTTGTTTTTCATCCTTTAGTTTATTTTTTTATTCAATTTAATTAATTTAAATGAATTAAGAGAAATATACAGTACATAAGGAAAAGGAATAGTCCTCCAAGTATGTACATATGAAAAATAATCTATGTTTTTTTTTTTAACTGTGTTAATGTGTTCACCTCATTCTGATTTCCTCTGGTAAAGATTGATATACAAAATATGGAAGAATAACATGAATTAACAACAATGAGTAAAAGACACATGATAATAAATATTACGCTTAAAAATGGACAGAGTAACTGTATAAATGTTAAATTCTCCCTTATTAATTTATCTTCAGTAATCACTTAATCCTGTTTTGGACTAGCCATGATAAAAGCTTTAAAATGTGTTTTATTTGTATATATATAAAATATGTGACCTTCATTAGCAGATTTGAATCTCTTGTGATTATGAATTCTATTAATAGCCCATTGTAGTGTTTGCATTGGTTAATGTATTCCACTAATTTCACGCTTGAGTGGGAAGCCCTTCTTAATCAAATAATGATTTGCAAAACATAAGGGATGCAATTCTAACACGAACATGTCTATCAGCTCTCAGCCTATCCAGCAATTTAGTAGAACTGTATGCTGCTTGCTGATATAAGCTTTTATGACCAAAGATAGTGGCCTGTACATAATTTGACGGTGGGCTAACCGCTTCTCGCAAAATCACAAGCCATGCAAACTCACCTACAGCCGCCATGTGTCTGACAAGGGAGGGGGTACCCTAATTCACCAGGACTGGAGGGCATCCTGAGGATGCCATGTTCCCGACGATCATGGCCCCTAAAAGGGCCTCTTCGCTTCCAATGTTCGTGATTGTCTCATCTGGTTCCCATGTGGTCCTTCCGTGTGTTAGACCCGTTACACTGTTGGAGGATGCGGGCACATGGAACGGAACCAGTGGCCCTCCCTGATCCACGGTGAGATGCACAAAACCTGTCCACCAAATTAACACTGCATGATGACATTGAAGAATATCTATGCATGTTCGAAACAAAGGCCAGTTTCCCATCCACCGTGTCCTTTGGGAGGTGCGCAAATTCGAGATTAGCCCATGCTGCAAGATTAACATGATGTCGTCAGAGATGGAAGTAATTCAACACCAGTCGATGGTTTCTCACTAGCCAGAAATGCACAGAAACATCTGCCCCAACTCGCTGGGTAATGTTTTAATTAATTAATGTTTTTTTTAATTCAATTTAATTCATTTAAATTAATTAAGAGAAATGTACGGTACATAAGGAAAAGGAATAGTCCTCCAAGTAGCTGCTCCCCATGCTACTCGATACAGGGAGCGATGTGACACTAGCACACCCCTCAGTGGTGCCGCCCAATGCACCACCTTGTAACCCTATGCCTTTTTCCTGTGAACATGGTGATTGGTGAGAGGTTCCAGAGACCACCAGGAAAATAAACTCATGAAGATGGCATCATGCCTAAACTCCCTGTGCTTTTGCTTCTAGCTGATGACTGGCCTGGTTTATCACTTAGAAAAGACTACCGTAAACAGAAAAATCATGCTGCAAGCAAATCCCTGAAAAAAATGGCATCTACAAAAATGACGTAGCTGGTGCAAACACCAAGCGAAGACAACAGCAACTGAAGCTAGATATCTGTCTAATCCATATGTTTCACTATCTCAGCAGGTGAAAAAAGACGGCAGTTTCGCACAACTACAGTGAGAGGATCCGCGATTAAAACAATGATGGGAACAGGTAATGATGATAAAGAAATAACTTTACTAAACTTTTCTATTATCACACATACGGTTTGAACGGATTGGCATGGATCTCGATGGGCCGCTTCCCAAATCAGTGAAAGACCACAAGTACATCTTGGTGATTGTAGACTATGCCACATGGTACCCAGAGGCTGTACCCCTACATAAAGCCACATCTAAAAACTTGTGAGCTGGAACAGCTGTTCAGCCAAATGGGGCTGCTGAAGAAGATCCTCACTAATCAAGGTACGTCATTCCTGTTAATATGTGATGTGTGCAGGCTGTTGCAGATAAAGCAAATCCGCCTGTCAGTATACCACCCACAAACTGATGGGGTTGTGGAACGCTTTAATCAGAACATAAAGTGCATGTTGCGGAGAGGCCTGGATAAAGCGGCTGCAACAGATGATTCCGCAAGTCCTGTTTGGGCTACATGAAACACTGCATACCTCCACGGCCTTCACGTCTTTTTTAACTGCTCTTCGGCCACAGTTCGCAAGGTCTGATGGACATCACCAAAGAAGGCAGGGACGAGCAGCCTTCACCCTTCAGGTCAGTGAATGACTATGTTAGATTTGCAAGATTATATTAATGAGGTTCTACTTATTATCAAACAGCATATGCAGAAACCGCAAGGAGAGTCGAAACATGCCTACGACTGGCCAGCGCAGCCATGTTCCAGCCAAACATGTGTTCCAGGTGGGAAAAAGAGTGCTGCTGCTCCTCCCCAGTGCTATCTGTAAGTTCCTGGCCTGCTAGCAAGAACCCTTCACAGTAGTGGAAAAAGTCATCCCCATGAAGTGCAGACTGCAACAGCTGGGTAAGTGCAAGACCCACCAGACTTTGACCACCCATTCCTCATCCTGCAATTATGCAATGATAGTGAGGAAGGCTCTTGCCATTAAGTGAGCAGTAGAGGAGCTCAGATAATATGTATTGTAGAAGGGCATTACATTGCTAACTGATCATGCCCTTCTACAATGGCTATCAAGAGCTAACAACACCAACCCAAGTAGTTCTCCTTTCCGTTTTTCACAGGTCCAGAGATCAACTGGACGACAAAACGCCCTGTACTAACTGGCAGGTGTGAACTCAAAGCTCGGGGGGTGGTGGTTGAGGGAGTGCTGTGATAACAGGCTAACATCCAGTGCAGCCGTTTCTCGCATACACACGCACCAAACATGGCGTAAGCTACAGCTGCCATGCGCCTGGCAAGGGTCGGGGCACCCCAATTCACCTGGGCTGGAGGACAATCTGAGAATGCCGTATTCCTGTCGCTCACTTGTCTCATCTGCGCCTTGCACCTCAGTGCACACTGCTTTTAGTGAGCATAACTGTAGTAAAACTGCATACTTTTGAGCTGCATTAAATTCAAATTCAAATTCAAATTTTATTTGTCACATCCCACCACTGCCAAATAATATTTATGGCGGCGCGGTGGTGTAGTGGTTAGCACTGTCGCCTTGCACCTCCAGGGTCTGGGTTCGATTCCCCGGCCAGGC
>JAQQZS010000016.1:11272261-11289873 GCA_030068045.1 Platyallabes tihoni | reverse complement strand
TGAATGATTTTGTACATAATTATGCAGACATGATAAACATATATAACAAAATTGGTACAGCATATAATATGGTGCCTGAGACTCTTGCACAGTACAGTATATACAGTATATAATAAATCCAGATTATTATATGCATAGTTGGGAATTATGTAGAGTTTATCATTAATTTAAGCTTAGTTTTCACATACTTAAAATATTGTTAAACGTCTTCTTAAGATTGTTTGTGTCTTTATTAGCTATTAGACAAATAAATTTGAATGCAAAATAACATTTAATAGTTATATACAAGTTTAACTCGCAACCGCAAAATAATAACATGGATTGTGATTTTATTTTTTTTTAATCAAATCTCCCAGCTCTAGTGTCAACCCATCACAGGGCAAAATCACATAATTAGATGCTATGAACAATTTAGGAATGAATACCATGACACACAGAAAGGCAGTTACCAAGGCTTCAAGAGATATGATAATTTTTTCCTCCACATTCAGCTATTTGTTTTTTACATTTATGATTTCAGAGACCTTGAGCGATGCTTCAGAGTCTTAATAACTACCAAATCTTGACCTTGATAGGGTAAATACAAAGATTTTTTAAATACAAAGATGTTCATTAATATTAGCTTCATTATGTGACAGCCTGATATTCGTTCAGATGGCAGGTTTACACAGGATTGACAGAATGTAAAGAGTGGATGCAGCATGTGCATGAGCAATGCATGATGCAAGGTACATAAAAAAAACAGTATGTGTAATAGATTATGTAAAGAGGAGGATTGGACATCGGGCTAACATCCTAGCCCACTTAAAAACCATGATTGCTCAAAAAATTATGGAACCCATTACCCCATGGGCTCAACAGCACAGAAGGAACACTCACTCTCTATACTGATTATCCTGTAGAGTCGCACAATGCCCGAGCCTGTCCCAGGGTACTCAGGGTACTAGGTCAAGGTACACCCTGGACAATCCATCGCTGGGCATTAGCATGCACACATTCTGGCCTAATTAGCATAATCTGCATGTTCTTGGACTGTGAAAGGGAACCAGAGTACCCGGAGGAGACCCATCAATCACAGGGAATACGTGCAAGCTCCATGCACACAGACCTGAGACGGAATCGATCCCTATACAGTACTAGGCCACAGTGCACACCACTCCCCTACTGTGATGCCACGGGAAAAACAAAACAAAAATGTTTGCTATGTATAGAGAAAAACAATGTATACAGATGCACCAAAATTAAAACTTGGGTTGTAAACAAAATCTATTTTAGTAAATACGATTTTAATTTATTGATCACTAGGGGACATTAAAGGTGTGAAATCTGCTGCCTCTATCATGGTGCCATCCAAAGAAATAAAAAGTTGCTTTATTGGTAAATCTGGTTCTTTCAATCAAACAATAAATTTAAATAGTTCACTTACAATAAACATTTTTTTTTAATTAAGTGCTACATGGGAGGTAACAAACTCCATAAACTTCTGTGCCCTTAAAATTAATGTGGCCATGTCATGAGTCTCTGCCATTGATCTCACCCCTGGGGCTCATTAATCAAGCAAAGAAATAGATTAGTAATGCAGATTTCTATCAATTGAACACATTTCAAGGAAGAAAAAACACTTTATAATCAGCCAGTAATGTCTAGGATGAAGGGATTGTGGAAAATAGTAGGGATAGAAATTTCCAGTCATGTTGCAGTGTCATTTTTAAGGGCTTATTATTCCATCTGTGTCACCTCATAGCTCCAGGGTCCCTGCAACACTCACTCACTCACCTTCTGTACCGCTTTATCCTGTATTCAGGGTTGCGGGGGCCTGGAGCCTATCCCATGAGACTTAGGGCACGAGGCATGGTACACCCTGGACACGATGCCAATCCATCGCAGGGCACACACACATACTCACACACTACAGGCAATTTGGGAACGCAATTTGAACCCGGACCCCGGAGGTGCAAGGCGACAGTGCCATCCACTACACCACCGTGCCGCACCCTGCAACACTATGTTTAAAAAATATCTTAATCTTGTGCTTTCCTACAACAATGGATGGAAATAGATGCGATTGAAGGTTACGGGAATGTTTTTACTTTATTTAATTTGCAATATCTGGCTTACTGATCTGACTCCAACATCTAATTTACTTTAATAATAATGTAATAATGAATTAGCTTAACTATATTTTGGTATTAAATAGAAGTTCTAGTATACATTTAATCTAAAATAGTGGCATACTAAGCTTACACTAGAACAATTTTTTTTTATTTGCATATATTATAATTTTATAGTAGTTTGTCAGAGTTTGTACTTGTTGAATGTTTAATTGTTAAGAACCAGTTGACCATGAATGCAGATTGTTGACTGATAGAAGATTCTAGAAAATGACTCATTTTCTTCCTAGAGGCAGTCAGACCTCTCCTACCCTCAAAAAAACACTTGAAATTAATTTTATACACCTGACCTTATTACCCAACATCACCTTCTGTGCTATGCAGACATCTTTATGGATTTACTCACAATCATATGATTCGTGTGACTGCCACTGTGACAGACTACAGATTAAATTTGGCATTCTGTTCAGTGTTTGTTTGCTACGTATGTGATTGACTGCATTAAAAGGATGCTGTATTCAGTGCGTACTGTGTAGTGCTTTTTTTGTATTGCAATATCAGATGTAACTCTATTGCTACCCATCTGTATTATCCTTCTGTTATATGCTGTGATGTACAGATGTAGATCACTTACTTTGGGAAACCATGTCTTCATCGACACCATTGTGCACATGAACCCAAACCTCTTGGGTACAGTGAAAAGAAATTGTAATACTACAGAATACAGACGCTTCCTATATAGTTGTGTGTGGCAGCAGTTTGAGGAAGAACCTCATAAGAGACCTCATATTATGTATGACAGTTTGATGTCGAAAACGTTTGTCCATATAGAAGGGGACATGAGTTAATGGTATGAAATCATAATATTGTTAGAAGTCACTTGACTTGAAATGGATCTAAATACAGCTTATCAATTAAATAACACTCTTTATTCGCATGTAATGATAGTTTAACTATGAGGGACGTTTAAGTCAAACCAGGATTTTTTTTGTGCAGATTAACAGAACACAGTAATGAGAGTAAAAACTGCTTTTATTTCTTTATATAATCCCCTGATACACTAATGCACCTATCCTAGTGTTTCACTAGTGCCTGCATACCATCAAGGTAGAAAAAAAAATTCTTACTACCCCGGAGCTATGATGGGACTATCTGCTACACGTCTGAAACGCTGGCCTCCCAGGAACAATTTATGGAAATGGCTTGGAGCGAGGTCAGGACTGCGGCAATGACTCCCAGCCGAGTTTCTGTAATGTGCAAGTGGTGTTCGTGAATTATTGTGTTTACAGTTTCCTCAGTCAGATGCATTTCTCTTAAAAGTTGGAGACATGTTATTCGTCGATTTTCCAAGATCAGGTGCTCCACTCAGTGAAAGTTCACACGAATGACTGCAGTGCGATCTGGGACATACAGATTTGTTTAAAACATTTGCACCATTCGAAAGCTTTACTGTACAAAGTGCTGTGCTCGAAGTCTTCTGTAAATGTCGACCGGTTTTGCCCCTTTGTTCATGTGGAACGCCTCTGGGTCCATTAGAGCTTGTGTTGTACTTAATCTATGCACATTTTCAGGAATGTTGTTGTGAAGCATTCTCAGCATGAAGGCAGAATATAGAGAGTAATGTCGACTACTGTAGTTATCAGCAGTATTTTTTTTTTTTTAAATGCCTTGAAAATCTAGCATCCAACTTAGTGTTTTATATTTAACAGCTAAATCACTTGCATTTCTATTGTGTTCTTAGGAATTTATTTTTTTGGTCCAGGGTTGCTCCTTCTACTGTTATGTCATTGGAGAACATTTATTAAGCCAGAGATACTAACTAAAGGAATCGAAATGAAAAGAAACAACACGTACAGGTTTCTCTCCGTTTGTTCCTGTCTCATCGTGTGCGCTTCTTTGTTCTTGTTTTGGTTTTTCGTCGTTTACTCCATAATGAATGCGCCTTGAAAACCTAACAACTTTATTTATATTAACCTCAAACACCTGGAATGCTAGGCTAACCAGTTTTTCTCTCTTTGATTAACAAGTCGTTTTTAAAAGCGAAATTAGGTCGGGGTTGAACTGACCTTATTCGTAAACGTGCTTTGTAGATTCATAAAAAAAGCAGACCTTTAACTTATTTAATTAGGTCAACACTTGAGTTAATTTTATGATATTTCTCAATAGCTAACTAGCCAAGGCTAGCAACCAAGCTATCTATCTAGGCTGTACCATGCTCTAGGTTCTCTGTACGTATGTGTGTAAACAAAATACACGACCAGACTCGTATGCGCTGGCATTTTATTTTTGGATACGTAAAAATGATTGAAAACAGTTGAATATAATTAGAACAGTCAGTAAACAGCTATTTTGAAATACATAGCAATATTTAGCATAAATATAGGCTATATAGCCACCGTGAGCTAGTCCTCCTTCACTCCTCGTACTGCGGCTGCGCAGCGCCCACGTCACATCTTCACGTGATTAAAACAAGGAAGTCAATTTCTGGTAAGTGTGTTTTCATTTTACGCACACAGTGACAGGTTTTACTGTTTATTTTAGATGTTGATGCCGTTTTTAAAAAAAAAAAAATATATATATATATAAATAAATTATTATATTTATATGTAATTATATATGTGTATATAAACATTCAAGACATTTAAGAAATGAATTGTCAGCAGACTCTCATGCTGCCATCAGGCTGAGTAAGTTACTGTGTGCTGCTGAGCTCAATTACACTGAGGGCTATAAACACGGAGGCTGGAACAACATCATCATTTCCCATCATACTAAAAAAAAACATTCAAAACATAAATGCTTGAACGGATATGTCTGTTTGATTGAAAACCACAAGGGTTTAATAAAAGAAATGGGCCACAAAAACACTTCTCTTAAGGAAAAGCACCAAAGATGTGAATCTTTGCCCAAGTAAATGCTTAGAAGATGAACAGTTTACCTAAACGATCACTAATTTCTTCTCTTGGCTGTTCAACACAGTTTTTTCCCCCTCAAACAGAACTGTGCTTAATGCTCAAATGGCAGCTGAATCTGTGGAAAAGGGCACAGCTCTTCCCAAGCTGCAGTTTGCCCCTTTCTCCAGTGCCCTAGAGGCAGGATTCTGGCATCAGCTCACCCAGAAGAAACTCAATGACTACCGGCTGGATGAAAGCCCAAAAAGCATCAAAGGATATTATTATAATGGTAAGAACGCTACTTTTGCATCCTGTTCTGATGGTGTTTTAGTGGCTAGTGGTTAGCACTGGTGCCTTGCACCTCCACGGTCGAGGATTCCAGCTCAGGGACTGTGCGCTTATGGAGTTTGCTTGATGGGTTTCCTCTGGGTACTCTGCTTTCCTCCCACCGTCCAAAGACAGATTAGGTCAATTGGTGTTTACTAATTGCCTGTAGTGTGTGAATGATGCATGTGTGTGAATGTTGACTGGAGGAAAAAAGGGGATTTAATACAATGGTAATCACCAATGGCCTCCACGGTTCCTAGTTGGACTACATCGGTTACTGGTTGGATGGAGATGGTACAGTTGATTAGGTAATGTATAGGAATTACCAGGACTAGCCAATACGATATCGTACCTAGGTGCCCAATTTGATTTGCATTGTGATTCTGCAAGTATCATGGTTTTCTAAACATTACAATTTATTATTCTAAACATTTATGAATATTACCACCTCAAATGCAAACATATATAAATAAATATATATATAAATAAATATATATATATATATATATTTTCCTGTTAGTCAGTTTGGAGTTTCTGTGCTGGTTCTCCTCATAAACATGCATGTTTTTTTTTTTTTCAGATTCTTTGATTATGGGTTTTGAAAATGTACCACTGGTGAATTGGCTATATGCTGAATGTGTGTGGGCATGGTGACTGCAGTTTTTCTGTCTCATGTCTGATATTCCTGGGATTGGCTCGGGATTCACTGTAATCCTATCACATCATGATATAAATTCAGCATTTGGACAAATTGTTCTAACAATGTACAGTTTAAACCAGATATTTACATACACTTCAGAAAAAAACACAGAAAAATATTTTTTTCTTTACTGTCAAACATTAAGTCAGAGTAAACCTTTTCTCTTTTAGGAAAATAAATATTAATATATTTTTTGCATTTGTTAGATGTCAGAGTCAAGCGAGGGAAAATTTTATGGATTTTGGTGTTCTGAGGCTTCAAAGCTTCGCCTATTTTCCTCCAAATATACCGTTTATCATTATGGCCCGAACAGTTCAGTTTTTGTTTTGTCAGACCACAGGACATATCTCCAGAAATTAAGGGGATCCATAAATATCCCCATGTGCAGTTGAAAACTGTAGTCTGGCTTTTTTATGGTGGTTTCAAATTCAAATTTTATTTGTAACATACACAGTCATACATAGTATGATATGCAGTGAAATGCTTGGACAACTGCTAGTGACCTTAAAATAAAAGACTATGAATAGGAAATAAATATGAAAAAGAAAATAGAAGGTAAATTTAACTAAGAAAGAGTAAAATTAAATTTAAATAAAATGACTGTACAGACCCTGTCCAGGGTGTACCCTGCCTTGTGCACTAAGTCTCCTGGGATAGGCTCCAGGTCCCCCGCGACCCTGAATACAGGATAAAGCGGTATAGAAGATGAATGAATGAATAACTGTACAGTACAAAATATACAATATAAGAAAATATATGAAAAAATATAGAAGAATAAGAAAAACAGCTGTACAATGTATAAATATAGAATGTATGGAATTTGTGTGTGGAATGAAGTTGGATATAAATGGAAATAAAAATGTCCAGGGGCTGTGCAAATGATTCACATATCCACATATTCTCTGGTTTTGAAGTAATGGCTTTGAGTAATCTTTCAGCTCATGGTGGTACAGGACTCGTTTTACTGTGGATAATTAAACTGTCTTACCAGTTTCAGTCAGCATCTTCACAGGGTCTTTTGCTGTTATCCTGGGGTTGATTTGCACATTTTGCATTTAAAAAAAAATTCTCACTGGAACCCGAAATCCGTATCCTTCCTGAGCGATATGATGGTTGTACATTCTCATTTTTTCTATGCTTGTGTCTGAACGGATGAACGTGGGACCTTCAGGCAGCTCGAAATTGTACCTAAGGATGAGCCACACTTGTGGAGGTCCACAATTCTTTTCTTGATTTTTCCCATGATGTCAAAAAAGAGACTCTGTTTGAGGTGTCTTTATATGCATCCACAGGTGTGCTACCAATTAACTCAAATGGAATCAATTAACCTATCAGAAGCTTCTTAAGCTCAGAATGGAATCATCTGGAGTTTTCTTTTTTGTTTAAAGACACAAACGTAGTCTATGCATATCTCTGACTTTGATGAAAGTGATAAAAAAAAAAAAAACATAAAAATTGTCTCTCGCTCGATTCTGACATTTAAAAAATGGAAAAAATATGTTAAGTTTACTCTGATTTAATGTTTGACAGTAAAGAAAAGCAAGTTTTTGTGGGTTTTTTTTTCTGAAGTGTATGTAAATATCTGGGTTCAGTTGTAGCTGCACTTTGTCTTTATCCATGCCCATAATTTCAAGCTTTTTCAATCCTAATGATAAGCCTGGTAAAATACTTTACATTGTTTAGTTCTGAATGCATTGTCTGGTAGGGTCACAGTAATAAATCAGACATACAGTATTTTAATAACATAAAATTCTTTTATTTTGTATTGGTTTAAGATGATGTTCCTACCTGTACAAAACGGATGTATTGATAAAATAGGAAAAATTGTTAGGACACCATTACTGAATGAATGAAAAAATTATAAATCAGAATCATTCTAAGTAGCTTCCTGTCATCTGACATCGTCGTCCACTTCGTAGATTTTATAACAACTAATCATATATCATTGTACTTGTACATGTGTAATGACAATAAATTTGAATCTAATCTAATCTAATCATATAGTCGCTTGGTTGAATAATCTCTTGTTTTGTGTGACAGTTTTTCCATTTTGCAGGAGAATTTTTTGTGTGACAAGTTCTCATTTGCTCAGGGAGAAACACTGTTATGGAAATTATTTTGCAATGGAATTGTTTAAATTACAAACTCGTCTTTATAGAAGCATAGATAATTGATCAGGCGACGTGCAACCTGCATGCTTCTGCACTCTAAAACAAATGATTTTGTCATCTTGTATTAATGGATGATTCCATGTAATTGTAAAGCATTGCATTATATGGAAATAAGCTGTCATGACTAAGTAATGTGTTTTATTTGTTTATTTATTTATTTTTGTAAAATAAGGTGACCCATCTGGCCTCCCTACGCGTCTGACTCTGGAGTTCAGTGCGTTTGATGTGTAAGTTATTACTATTTTCTACATTTGCTTAAAGCTGCATGTGATTTGCACATAGAAGGCAGTACTGTGCAAAAGTCTTGAGCCAGCCCTCATTTCTTCCTGTTCTGCTTCCAAAGTGTCAGACTTTCCTGGATTTGTAAGTGACCTATGAATCATTCAAGAAAAAACATCTAACTTAAGGCAACCAGTGAGAAATAGGTGCAGATGATGACCAATGATTAGTATACTGGTGATGCCGAAGGCTGAGTGTGTGGAACAGATGAGAGGGGAAATGAGGTTGCTGCTAAGGTTGTGTTACATAAAGAACCAGTTTTTAAATTGTATCTATCCGTTTCTTCAATTTAACCTATACAATGAAATAAAATTTAGTATAAAGGACTCTTGGGGGTCTTGAGGCTGAAGACTTTTGTACAATACATTGTACAGGTGAATCTCAATAAGTTAGAATATCATCGAAAAGTTTCTTTTTTCAGAAATTTAATTCAAAAAGTGAAACTTATACATTATAGATTCATTACACATAGACTGATAAAACAATAAACACTTGAAATATATTTTGATAAATATGGCTTACAGCTAATTAAAACCTCAGAAAATTAGAATATTACTTAAGACCAATAAATTCAAAAAAAGATTTTTAACACAGAAATTTTGAACTACTAAAAAGTATGAACAAAAAGAACACTTAATACTTGGTCGGGGCTCCCTTTGCATGAATTCCTGCAGCAGTGCGGCGTGGCATGAAGGCGATCAGTCTGTGGCACTGCTGAGGTGTTATGGAAGCCCAGGTTGCTCTGATATCGTCCTTCAGCTCTTCTGCATTGTTAGGTGGTCTGTGTCTCACATTTCTTTTGTCACAGTACCCCATAGATTGTCTATGGGGTTTTAGACTGGGTGAGCTTGGTGGCCAGTCAAGCACAGGGATACCATGGACCTTAAACCAGGTATTTGCACTTTTGGCAGTATGGACAGGTGCCAAGTCCTACTGGAAAATTAAATCAGCATCTCTATAAAGCTGGTCACCAGAGGGAAGCATGAACTGCTCTAAAACTTCCTGATACATGGTTGCACTGACCTTGGACCTGATAAAACACAGTGGACCAACACCAGCAGATGACATGGCTCCCAAAACATTCACTTACTGTGCAAGCTTTACACTGGACCTCAAGCAACTTGGATACTGTGCCTCTCCTCTCTTCCTCCAAACTCTGGTACCTTGATTTCCAAATGAAATGCAAAATTGAATTCCATCTGAAAAGATGACTTTGGCCCACTGAGCAACAGTCCAGTCCTTTTTGTCCTTAGCCCAGGTAAGACGGCTCTGATATTGGCACTCTGGATCAAGAGTGGCTTAACACAAGGAAAGTGACAGTTGTTGCCCGTGTCCTGTCTGTTCATGGTGGCTCTTGAAGCACTGACTCCAACTGCAGTCCATTCCTTGTGAATCTACCCCAAATTCTTGAATGGGCTTCATTTCACAATCCTCTCAAAGCTGCGTTTATCCCCGTTGCTTTGCACCTTGGTCTACCACATTTTTTGACCCCCATTCAACTTTCAATTAATGTGCTTGGATAATGCACTCTGTTAACAGGCAGCCTACTGAACCAAACTGAGGGACCATGTAAAGGCCTCTGGAGGTGTTTTGAGTTAATTAGCTGATTAAAGAGTGATACCAAGAATCTCCGATATTAAACTTTTTCACAATATTCTAATTTTCTGAGATACTGATTTTTGGGTTTTCATTTGCTATAATCCATAATCATCAAAATGAAAAGAAATAAACTATTGAAATATTTCAGCCTGTACATAATTATGTACATAAATTACATAAACTCTATGTAATATGAGTTTCACTTTTCGAATTGAATTACGGAAATGAATAAACTTTTCAATTATATTCTAATTTATTGAGATGCACCTGTATATAGACAGGGTTTTAATAACACAAGATAAAGGACTGAACTGCAGGTCGTGAACCAAAAGTGAAGCTCCTCCTGTACCAAGCACATGTTTAATTACCCCACATATTTCAGTGCTCTTTTCAAGGTGGGGAAACCTGGCAAAGTGAAGTCTAAACCAGTGTTTAAGCTAATTTTGGAAAAAATGTGGAAGCATAGACTACGAAGTTTCGATTCTTAATAATGTGTTAAATTCTGCTTTAGTTGCATCGCAGGACATGAATCTCAGTCAGAGGGATGTAGAATACATCAGGCCACGTCCAGACACTTCTGATCAGTGGGTTCAGCTGGTCTTTGAGAAATGATTTAGCTTTTTTTCCCTTTTTTTCATTTAAATGTAAATATTAGATAGAACCGTAAAAGAAAAAAACATTAGATGGTTTACATTCCCTGTGCTTGTAACTGTCAACCGCTCAGCTGTAGACTTGGATTGAATTCTGCTTCAATTGCAAAAGCATCAACTGAAAGAATAAGTGACTTCTGGTTCTGGGAAACTCATGATTATGAACCAGCATGACCCGAACTCTTTGCAGTAGCAGTATGGTTCTGTTTTTGCTTTTTCAGTAGTAATAAGTGTTATTTTTTTCTGAAATGCAGCACCTTTAGTGTCACATGGCCTTAAGCAGCATTTGTTGTTGTTTTTTTAAATGAGAGCTGAGACATTGATGTGCTGTACGTATTTACATTTTGGTGCAAGATCAGAGATCAAAACTCCAAAAATCTTCTTTTAGGAATTTTCATGGGCAATAAATGTAAATAAGTGTGACTGGATTGTCTACTGATGACCTCAGTATTATAATGGATATCTGATATGTTGGTCAAAAGAATTCTGCATCATAGCCTCAGTGTGAGAGTTCATAAAGAAAGAGAGAGCGAGAAAAAAAAATTAGTCAACTGTATTTATTGGTTTTGGTGTGTGTAAATTGATTGTAATTTTGCATATTGTTTTTATGCTTTGTGTAAACAGAAAATGGAAGTAACAAGTTTAAATGAATGTCATGCCTTTGGGATAGATCTTTAACACTTTGCACATATTGGTGTTATGTCAGCCGTTCAAATAATTTTGGGCCTTATTCTATCTTACATATAGAGAATCATGTAACTAAGTTGCAACAAAAACAGTCAATTGTTATTTTAAGACACGCAGGTCAGCTGTTCTGGAATAGTTTTTGCAAGAACAGTATTGTCAAGTGCATTTGTAAAACCCTTCGAGCACCATGATGAAACTGGCTCTCATGAACACCTTCCCAGGAAAGCAAGACCAAAACTTACTTCTGCTGCAGAGGAGAAGTTCATTTAGAGTTACCAGCCTCAAAATCATCAATTAACAAACAGCACCTCAGATTAGAGGCGTTATGAAGACTTTACAGAGCATAAGAAGCAGACACATCTCAATATCAACTGTTCAAAGGAGATTATTGCATATTTGGATGCCTTCAGCATTGTTTTACAATGTAGTGAGAAATAAAAACCAGAAAAGACCATGGAATTAGATGGTGTGTTCACACTTTTGACTGGTAGTTTGCAGTGTATAAGGAGTTACTGCAATTGTATAAGTTTCCTGCCATGTAATACACAGATTACACTTTCAAGTATAAATTGCTTATTTGTTTTAATTGCATGCCTGGATTGCAATCACAATTTGTTATATGAGGGGTCGTTTAAATTGAAGCGGGACTTTTTATTGCACAGAATAAAAGAACACAGTAAACCTTTATTTCTCCAAATAATCCCCTGCTACGCTAAAGCACTTATTCCACATTACACTAGTGCTTGGATACCATCAAAGTACTGTAGAAGTACACCGGAGACATGATGGGACTGCTTGCTTCACGTATGAAACACAAGGCTCCCAGGAACTCCTTTAATGTCCAAACATGTGAAAATGGCTTGGAGCAAGTTCAGGACTGTTTGGGAAATCCAGCAATTACTCCCAGCCGAATTCCTGTAATGTCCAAGTGGTGTTTGTGAAGGATTATAGTGTATACAGTTCCCACAGAAGACGTCTTTTCTGCAAGTTGGTAACAAGTTGTGTCAATTTTCATGGATTTGGCATTCCAATCACTTGAAGTTCATGGGAACGACATCAGTGGGCTCCTAAGTACGTCAGCCCAGAGTCGCCATTCATGGATGCACAGCCTTTTTTAAAACGTTTGCACCATTCAAATGTTTTACTGTGGCTCATCAGAGTATTCATCTCTGTACTGTGCTTGAAGTCTTCTAAAAATGTCAAAATGTCGATTTATGACTTCATTCACAAGAAAGTCCCTTCGAAATTTGAAACAGTGATTTCATATTAATGGAATTAATAAAAGAAAATGAACAATACACATCAAAATAAATCCATAAATTAAGATAAGACTTACAGTATCCTTCCTTTACGAGAGAAGAAATGCTGCTGTAAGCCTCCTCAGTGTGTTTCCTTCCCCAGAGGAAAAGCTGACATTTCGTAAGACAGAGGTGTGCCAGAAGCATGAGAGAGGCAGAAGACTGTTTCAGGGTGAGACATTTTTGGCCAACAGTCACAGAGAAAACAAATTAAACATAGACGTTTCTGTATCACCTAGGTATGATTTGGAATAGCTTTATTCTCTGTTTTTTTTTTTCTCATACCAAACCATTTTCTTTCATCTCAGTTCAGTTACACCTAATTCTCTTTTTCAGTCATTTGTCTTCATATTTCAGCCTTTTCAGATACTATGTTATACTGCTAAATCATTTTTTTTAATTGATGTAGACATGAGCCAAAATATTGAATAAATATGCATTACTTCGAGTAATGTTCATATCAACCACCAGAGTGGAAAATAAAACAAGTCATGTCCGTGATATTGACCATGGAATGATTGTTTGTGCCAGATTGTATTTCTATAACTGCTGGTCTCCTGGGATTTTCTGCAGAAAGGTCACTAGAGCTTCCTCAGAATGGTGTAATAAAGTAAGTAACATTTAGTGAGCAGCAGTTATGTGGACACATGACAGAATTCAATGTCCACAGTAACTCAGTGTAACAGGTTTGACGCAGCGGTGGCACCACAGACACAGACACAAAGGAAGGTCTTACAGAAAAAGGGTAATTTTATTTGGAAAAGTGGGGAAGTAAAGGCCTTGAGAAGGGAGGATGGGGAAAAAATGGGGGGAAATGGGTAAAGGTGTGCATATGTGGGTCTGAAGGCAGTGCCCAACTCGGCCCCTCCCAGCTCTCCTTGGGCACGGCCACAGGCGTGAGTCCCACGTGATGTCCGGCGGCTGGGCGACTTTCCTGGCTGGGAACGGAGGCCACAATGCGAAGACACAGCAGCCTTTTCCTCTTCAGTGGCAGGATCACGAAAGCTGGCTGTGTATGAAAGAGAAAGTGTTATGGGAGCTTGTGTCTTTTCATGGCTGTCCTCAACACCGAGATCAAAGAGCGGAATTAAATTTCATGCCTTTGATGTCCCTGGGGTGTGTTCATCACCCCGCTTGCACTCCTCCTCCAGGACCTCGAGCTAAACTCCCGGCCTAATTTATTTATTTATTTATTTTTTATTCGAGAAAGCCTGAGATCCATTAAAGATGATTATTAGGCAGCTGTGCCTGTTTTCACCTAGTGCCTACCTAGTGAGCTTACGGAGTGAGCAAGGAGCGACAAATTATTGAGGCGCACGCCCATCACTGGCGAATACCGTGTGGTGACTTAGATAACCACTTTGTACATCTGTGGTGAGCAGAAAAGCATCTCAAAATGCACAACACGTCAGACATTAAGGAGGATGTGATACAACAACAGACAACCATAACAAAACAAAACCACAACAAAAAGCTGTGGCTTGACAATTGAACCCTGGACAAACACAGCCTGGTATAGTAAATCTTAAGTTCTGCTAAGGCAGGGTATGGTCAGAATTTGGTGCCAACAGCATAAATCCATGGACTCAACCTGTCTTGTCTGGGAAAAGTATTCTTGGCATATATTAGGGAAGGTAATACCAATCAATCCTTGCCACAGCTCATTTGACTGTTGTTGCTGACCATGTGCATCCCTTCATGGTCACAAATTACCAATTGTTCAGCATGATAATGAAGCATGTCACAGAGCAAAAGTCACCAGAAACCAGTTTCGTGAAAAAGACAATGAGTTTAGTGTTCTTCAGTGTCTTTCCCATTTACTGGATATAAATCTAATAAAACACCCTTACGATGTGGTGCAAGAATGTAATTAGCACCATGAGGATGCACCTGGAAAAATCTGTAGGGATTGTTTGATGCAGTAATTTCAACATCTCAATTTTCTCAATTTTCATACATCGACCAGAATCTCAAAGGAATGTTTTTATTATCATACAAACTAATTCCATGAAGAATTGAGGCTGTGTCTAATGCAAAGTCAGACCCTGTTCAATATTAGGATATATACGTTCCTAATAAAGTGCTCAATAAGTCTATGCATATGTTAATGTAGGAAAATACTAATTTAAAGTGTAGCTCATTGTGTTTATAAACTGATCTTTCCAGTGTAGGTTGAGCCATAAACTTCAATGGAAGAGAAATTTCCCACTTGGAAATATGTCATATCACAACATGTAATGCCTATCATTCTGCTAATTATTGGAACTTAAGTTTTAAGGTCCATAAAAACACAGCTTCTGATGGATGTGGGAGAGTAGGAATGCCACCCTTAAAAGCATGGCCAGAAGGCTGGGCGAGTTCTTTGTTGATACGGTACATTTCACTTGAAGTGCTATCTATATACAGGGTAATTCAAAAAGAATGAACCGATTTTATTAATTTATTAAGGAAAAGTAATACAAAACTCCAGCCAAGTCACAAGTATTCTACTCACAATCAACTTTTATTTCCTGTCTTACAAGTGACTCTGACTCATTCCATAATGATGCTTGAGAACTGAAGCAATTAGTCATGAAATTGGTTCATTTCTTTTTGAATTACCCTGTATAGTTCTATACAGCTACAATAACATTAAATTTTATCAGTGTCCAAATATTTATAGAACTGACTGATAACCTGAAGATTATTATTTATCCCAATGGAAGCTTATAGTACAAAGAGTTTGTATTACGTCTTCTACAGGACAGAAGACATAATACACTACAGGATAGATATTCTACAGGTCATAAAAACAATTACTGTCAGACCTTGTTCGAAGTAAATAGCTACGTAAAGTCTCTCGTCTAATGAAGGTCAAGACTTTGGAACTACTTGCATACAAATCGAAAATTGCAATGTGGCTGCAATTTATTACAGGTAATACAGTATATGCATAGTCTGGAATGTACTGTAAATATTTATGTAGTGTTTGACAATTTTTTTAATTTTAGGTTTTAGTAATTCTCAATTGATAAATATTGGCAAACATCCTCTAAACCTCTCTAAATGAGGTAATTTTTCCAGTTATTTGCTGTTAGCATTGATAAACATATAGATATAGTTTGAATTAAATTTTTTTTATTTAATCAAATCATGCAGCTCTATATCACAGTAATAATCCTTATTGCATGTTTTGTGGTATTATTATACAGTATTATCATGATATTGCATTATGACAACATTGTATGTTGATTAAATGTAATAAAATAAATAATATTTTTTTAATATTATTTTAATAACTTTTTTTGGGCAAATGTTTGAATGTCATCTTTTCACTTAAATAAGATGTCAAGTATTCTCAAAAAGTAGCCCTTATTACAAGCGAGTGATCAAAATGCTAACAAGAGATAAAAGAATATTGGCTTGATTATGTGATATTATTTTGTTTATGAGCAGTGATGGACCGACTCCAGCTTACTGCTGTCCTGCTAAGGGAACTTTGCACAACACCAACACACTCGAAGCCTTTAAATCCACTGACAAGAAAGTACTTCTGGAGAAATTAGCTAACGAGGTGAGGCCATTATCTTATTTCCATTGTTTAAAGAGTCATTTTTAGAGAAGAGAGAAGACATGAGGTTTGCTTCTTTGATTTGCACCAACGTAACTAATGAGAGCAGCCCGGATTAGCAAACTGCATATATTTGTCATCACACAGCAAATTAAAGGTTCAGTAATATACTGAATTTTATTTCTATAGTATTTATAACAGTAGACATGGTCACAAAGCAGGTTTACAAAATTAAAGATTTAAATGTAGATCCTTAATGGCAGCCAGAGAAGAGAACGACCTTTGATTTAGGAGTTATTAGGACCTCGAACCATTCTCTTCTGACACTCAATAGAAGTACTGGAATGATCATAGCACAGTCTTTATGATTACAACAGCACAACACGTCTACAGCATCCACTAAAGCAAAAATGAAAATTTCTACTTTTTTCGTGCCATGCAATAAACTGGCACTCCATCCAGGGTGTGTTCCTCCTTGAGTCCCTGGAGATATGCTGCAGGTCTCCAGCGACCCTGTACCGTCATAGAGAGTGATTGAATGGAAGAATTTGGAAATGCATGATGAGTACTGTTCCCATGTTTAAGCTAGTGTGCAACACTAAAGAAGCAAACATCAGTCACTGTATTGTACAACTTGGATAATCGACTACGTCTGTGTTTTCATAACACAGTAATTTTAAGCTTAATGTTGGCCGTTTAATCCTCTATTTTAAAAGGAAATGTCCCAAATCATCTGAAATTTTAAACATTAACATTATCTGTGAAACATGACTTCTCATCAGATATGGATGGCCATCCAGTCAGGTGCCGCAGTGGAAGATCCTACAATCCTGAACAAGTTCATCATCTTGACATTCGCGGTAAATGAAATGTTCCTGTATGATTATATTTGGTATGTGGAGAATACAGATTATCCGACTCGTTCCTCATCACCTGTCTTCTTTAGGATTTAAAGAAATACCAGTTTTATTACTGGTTCTGCTTCCCTGCTCTCTGCTTCTTGGAAGGAATTCAGCTTATTAAAGCTCCAGTATTATTACAGCAGAAATTCTCCCCTCGGCAGGTGAGCTGCACAATCTGATTACTCGTCCCTAATTTTTGTTTGCTGTGGCTGAAAATGACTATTACACAAGACACAAGGGAAGTTTTAATCTTGTTCTCCAAGCGGAAGGATTAAGGTTTAAAATTGTTTGTGTAAACTGGAATGGAAATAAAGGATAAGAGGTCAATGCGGTATGCTTTGTACTGAGGATGCCCTACAAACACTATTAATTCAATTCAATTCAATTTTATTTGTATAGCGCTTTTAGCAATTGTTATTGCCTCAAAGCAGCTTTACACAATCA
>JAQQZS010000016.1:11193844-11212609 GCA_030068045.1 Platyallabes tihoni | reverse complement strand
ACGGGAATCGAGCCTGGCCGGGGAATCGAACCCAGACCCTGGAGGTGCAAGGCGACAGTGCTAACCACTACACCGCCTCGTATCTTTCCTAAAGGTAAAACAGACCAGGTACCACTACAGGCAATGTACCGCTCTATGGTAAAATGAAGCTCTCCCCTTACTACCGAGTCTACAGTATGTCCCTATCCTCGCCAGTGGTCTTCTTATGAGTCGAGAGGAGATGGACAATCCTGTAGCCTCACCTCAAACTGTAGCCACTGCAAATTTTACTTGAGACACAGGTTGGGCTGGTATGTAGATACCTTGCACAGATGCCCCCTGGGTGATTCCAGCTAAAGCTGCATCAGGCATGTTGAAAAAGGCAGAGACTCTGAGTCAGGCATAGGGCATGCTTGGGAGATCTGCATAAGGTACATCGTGGATCCCCTAGCCAGAGCTGGATGGAAAAGTCTGGGCTGAACTTTTCTTCCTATTGCCACCACAAAACCACTTGAAGAAAAAGTGGAAGGAAAATTCCGTGAGTGAGAAAGAGACGCATGTGTAGAACAGGGCTGGTTTCTTCCATGGGAAAGCATGACTTTGAATTCTGATTCTAGAGAGGGAAATTGGCCATGCTTTTTGGGGTGGGATGGAAGGTTTACATTCCCTGCTCTACACCCCTGTTTGTATGTTCATGCAGAAAAGGGCTGATAGCACTGTTATGAGTGTGTTATCCTGCCCTATAATGCAGCATGAGCAAAAAGTGACCTCATGTGCATATGGTCAGTAGAAATCTCACCCAAGCCTATATTAAGTGGAGATGTTTTAGTAGCCTGGATCATAGCTAGCAAAATGGAATAGAATTCTCAATATATATACTTGAATGTACACTCAAATGACTATATAAATCCCCACATAACTGTTGCTTCAGTATTTAAGATTCAGGAAAGTCATTATGTGTCTAAGGTAGCACATCACATTTGCTACAGTAATGGGTTTTCCTTGATTTCTAGGCAACTACAAATGAAAAACAAATGGCATTTTCTAGTCCAGTGTCTTCATGTTAATGATGTATGCAAAGTGAAAGGGTATACAGGCTGGCCCAAAAGTCTGGATCCTTGAGCAATTATGTCACATTTTATGGTTTTCTTTTTATTTAAGACCCAAAATAGCTTTAAAACTGACAATAGAAGATGGAATATAACCTGTTCCATTTTTACACACGATCATGTACAGTAGGTATTGTATTGATCAATCTGTATGATTCCCACCAATGTTAATGTTCTCATTACCTTACCAGAAAAAATGTAATTCCCCATCAAAGAAATGATATACAGTATGAACCTATTTGTACAGGTGTTGTTCAAGTCAAACCAGGACTTTTAATTGCGCAGAATAGCAGAACACATTTGTGAGAGTAAATTAACTCTCTTTATCTCTCTATATTATCCATGTGGCAATCACTAGTCCTTGGATACCATCAAGGTAACACGTTTTCTCAGTATGCCAGAGCCATGAGCACATCTGAAAATGCTTCACATCTGAAGTCCTGGCTTCCCAGGAACACCTTTAATGGCCCAAACATGTGAAAATCTGGAGCGAGGTCATGACTGTACGTGGGATGTGGCAATAACTCCCAGCCGAGTTCTTGTAATATGCATGTGGTATTAGTGTATGATTTTCCCACAGACATGTGTTCCAATGTTTCCCCTGGATCCATTTGTTCCAATCACTGAATGTGTATATGAACAACTGCCATTTGCTTCGAACCACTTCGGCCAGGATTGTCATTCACATACAGTACTTTACTGTACATACGACTTTTTATCAAACTTTTGCACTGTTCAGATGTTTTCCTGTCTCATAACAGTACTGTGTCTGACCTTTTCTGTAAACGTCCATCTGTTTAAAGAAAGTTCATCACAAGTCTTGGTTTGATTTGAACACCACCTTGTATTTCTACCTCTAAATATTGGTTATTTACATTACATTATATATTCACAATTAAACAACAAACTACATCTGCCTTCAAACTTTGTAGGTCATGATCTAGAAAGCAGAATAATGCCAAGTTGTCCAAGGTGGCTGCCTACGTAATGACATCTTTCCTTAAAACGAAAGGCAAACAAACAGACAGATTGGTGGGGTAAACCAAACAGAGTTATCTGGATAGTTTGATGGCTAGACAGATAGATGAGTCAATAGGGGGACATTTTACTGCATAGACAAATAACTAAAAGAAAATCAGATGATTAAAAAGTTAGTTTTACAGCTAAACAGACAAATAGACGAATAGACAAACTGTTGAATAGAATGTAGGACACTTATCTAGACATTAAGACAGCTAGAACACACAGATCCACAGACAAACACGCCTGTTTAAGGTCTAGGGCAGTTACAGTACATATGGAGGAAGTGTCTTGGTAACTTCTTCGCTTTTTATGATGTGGTGCAATTACTATTCAATGTTGTTTGACATATATAATACATTTTCAGATGTGTGTATGTGTATCATGTTAAATGTCCTCCAATAAGCTTTTGGAACCATCATAAAATATTTCAAATTCAAAAATTCCCTGCACCTAAGCCTCTGGTTGCTACCTCCATTTTGCCATAGCTACCTTAGTCCCACAGCCTTGTTCCGAAAATACATGTGGTGGAAGATGTGAGCATATGATTTTTTTTTTTTTTTTTCCTCTCCAACTATTCCTCCAGTGCTTCTTAATGGACATCATATAATTATCCCTTATTGAATTTAAAATAAGCAGGCCGTGCAATTCACAGCATTTTGAAGCCACTTCAGTCTGTTTTATGCAGCTCTATGACTAACTTCACTGACTGCCAGACCTCCAAACGTCACTTTTGCCATAAATTGGGGACGTTGTCGTTGTTTAATTCCATGCTACTTCGTACCATAAGTGTACTCCACCCTGTCAGTCGCCCGTATCTGGCTCGTTTAAAGCAGACGCCACTCTGCTACACAACACGCACGCACACACATGCACACTAGTGCTTATTGAACACAACCCACAGAAACTCTATCCCTCTGTAGAGTGAGGCTGTGAATAGAGTGCTGATAAGGGAGAGTATTTACTGGGGAAAGTAACCCATGCACCTTTAATATTATATAATAATTCAATTTATTTTTAATCATACGTTGATATTTTGCTCTCGATGAGTCTTTGCTTCATTCCTGGTTCTGTTTTTGTTTTAAGCTCCCGGAATGAGGCATTTCTTCTTACAAGACCTTTGTCTATGTAGCTGTCTGTCTGCCATTGTCTATGTGGCTACTACCTAAGCTCTTTGTATCTCTCTGTGTGTAACTGTCTTATCTACCTACTGTAAATAACTGTCCCTCTGTCAGCTCATCTGTCTTTCTTGTTTGTCCGTATATTTCTCTATAGTCTACTCAAAAGTTCATCTGATATTTTTTAGTAGTCTGTCTATCTAGTGAAATGTCCATCTGTTGACTCGTCTATCTGTTGACTCGTCTATCTGTCTAGCCATCAAGCTACCCAGATATCTCTGATGTCTTCCTGTCTGTCTGTCCAGCATTTTCACTTGTCTAAAAACTATCCCTCTGTCTACCCATCTTTCTGGCTGCATTCACTTCCAGGTTGAAGTGATTCAAACCTGATTATTTACCCTAATGTGAATTAGATCTGATTTATTTAGGGCTGTGTGAACAGAAACATCGGATTAAAAAAAAAAAAAAAAATAGAATCTGTCAGTTTTGTATGTTGTCCTAGATCAGCATACGTTCAATAAGTGGCCACTTGAATGGGCGCGGTCAGATCAGATTTTATGCAATTTTTTTCCTCTGTGCACATGTAGGGTACTGACATTATCAGTCAGCTTTTGCAGTACAGGGATTTCATAGCAGTGCTAGCAATAGCTGCTAAAATGGCTAAAATGTGCTGCTTCAGAAGACAGATCGTCCATGTTAGAGTAAGATAATCACTTGTACTTTATTTATGAATGTGAACTGTCATGACATGACAATCCAATCTACCCTCAAAATCTGAATTGTGGCAGTGAGGCTTGTAATGCGAACGTAGCCTATGACAAACTACATCTAGATTTCTGTCTGTTTAATTTAAACTCACTCCAGTGTAACGCTTAAAGCCCCTGTGCCTTTCAATGTCTGTGCCTTGTTTATACAGACTGTACTCCTTATTACGAGATTCAGCATGTTTTGCTTTTTTTTGTGTACCACATTATTCTCAATGCCTGAATCAATACTTATGCAATTGTTGCTTAATAACCAGTGTATAACTCCAGGTGTCCTAACCTGTAAGTCTATACAGTATATGTAGCACTGTAATATAGCTAAACATTACCTGATACAGCCAAATAATTTATTGTGTATAATTATTGAGTTAATTTTCATCTGCAGGTCCTGGATCATTATGAGCGTGAAGGATTCCAGTTTTTGTCCAAGGTGTTTAACTCCTCTCATTCCTTCCTGGAGGATTTGACAGGTCTCACCCTGCTGCATCAGGAGACACAGGCTGCTGAGGTGAGTCTTCTTAGTTCTTTTCTTTTCTTCATTTCTGGCAAACCATATAAACCAACAAATGTAATAATCTAGTAATTCTATACTGCTATACAAGCTGCACATTGACTACTCTAAAGTATATCCAATTTTCATTTCTATATGGTGGCATAGTGGTTAACACTGTGGCCCTGCACCTCCATGGTAGAGTGCTCATTTTCCTCCTCGTGCTTTTTCTACGTGTGTATACATACCTCACACACCACTTCATTGGATACACATGTTCAACCGTTCACTGATCAAACTGTCTTATCAGACAATCACATACTGTACTTGATTCATTTATTCATGTTAGACGTAGTCGTGACCATCTGCTGAAGTTCGAACCGAGCATCAGAATAGGTTGTTTGTTGCCAGACGTGCTGGTCTGATTATTTCTGAAACTGCTGATCTACTGGGATTTTCACACACAAGCACCTCAAGGCCTTGTTGATGCCAGACGTCAGAGAAGAATGGCCAGACTGGTTCAAACTGATAGAAAGTCAACAGTAATCTAAATAACATCTTGTTACAACTGATATGCTAAAGATCATCTTTGAACAAACAACACATCAAACCTTGAAGCAGATGTGCTACAGCAGCAGAAGACCACATCAGGAGCCACTCTGTCAACTAAGAACAGGAAAATTAGGCTAAAATTCACAAGTGCTTACCAAAATCGGACACTAGAAGATTGGAAAAACGTCACCTGGACTGATGACTTCTGCTGTTACAGTCAGATGGTAGTGTCAGAAATTGATATAAAGAACATGAAAGCTTGGATCTATCCTGCTTTGTATCAACTGGTCAGGCTGTTGTTGTTGGTGAAATTGTGTGGGGGAGATTATTTCTTGAAAACTTTGGGTCCCTTAGTACCAACTGAGAATTGTTTGAATACATCAGCATACGTGAATATTGTTGCTGACCATGTCCATCCCTTTTTGACCACATGATAATGCACCATGTCACAAAGCTAAAGTCATCTCAAACTGATATCTTGAACATGACAGTTCTTCAAATGATCTCCACGGTAACCAGTAGAGCACATTTGGGAGGTGGTGGAGCGGGAGATTCGCATCAGCCGACAAATCTGCAGCAACTACTTGATGCTATCATGTCAATGTGGACCGAAATCTCTAAAGAATTTATGCCAATTTGTCAATTTGAAGGTAAAACATGGTCCAACTCCATACTAACAAGGTGTACACAATGATGTGGCCAGTTAGTGTGTATTTGTTTACTTCTAAAAACATTCAAAGTCAGCTCCTCAATTATAATTGGAGGCAGTGAAAATATTTCTTGCTTTGTCCTTTTGTTGACTATTAAATTTCTGTCCTTTTACTGTTTAACGTCCATTTCAGTGATTCCGTCACGATAAAACGTTGGCTTTGTTTTTTCCGAAATAAAGTTTTAAGACCGTTCCACATGGCCCCTTGTAGGCACTGACCCTTTGGAGTTCTCACTTTGAAGGCTGTCTTCTTTAAAGAGAACAGGATTTAGTCTTGATCACTTCAGAACGAACCGCAGCCAAAGTCTGTCTATGATTTTAAACAGTTACACTTCCTCGTTTGATGTCAGACTCAAAGACGACTTTAAAGTGCACATTGTCTTGTCAAACTTTCGAGTCCGGATGACTCGTTCCCATGTGCTGACAAATGTGAGAATTCATTTGTCTAAAGGGACCAGGGTATTTATGGCTCAGTATCAGCTGTTGCCTGGTGAATGAGACCTTTGTTAGGTCAAACCGTGAGTGTGAGAGTTCAGATTTTCTCAGGGTTGCCTTTACTTGAGCATGTAGTCTTCATAGACTGCTTCCTGATTTAACTTAGCCCACGGGAGCTACGCAATACTGTACACATCATTGTAGTTCAGATTTCAATTGGAAAAAAAATAATAATGCAGCTATTCACTAGGCTGCTCCAGGTGTTTGATAATACGTTCTGGCTAATTGCTATACGTGTCTGAATCATTCAACGCCTGTCACTTTACATTATGAGGCAAAACTCCATGAATACATGTGTGCAGCAGACTCCTGCCACTTTAAGACAGCGGTAGGTCTATTGTTGGGGTGTATGTTTTGTTCTAGCCCCTAGTAATGTAGGCACAATAAGAACACACAGTGCTTCTGATATTGCACAGTTTGATTCAATTATTGACAGTTTGAGCAATTTTGTACATTATAGACTTTGTCATTAAAGTAAAGTCTAGACAGCTATCATTGTACAAAGATTATCTTTACATTAAATATTGACAAAATAATGCTTAATTCTGGAAAATGTTTTGTTTGTAGATAAAAGTTACTTCTCTTCTACTGTCATAAAAACTTGCATTGAGCAAGGCGCTGAACTCTCTCAGCTTCAGGGACACCATATGATGGCTGACCCTGTTCTATGAACCCAACTTCCTAACAACCTGGATTCCGGAAAAATAAATAAATAATTTCACAGAGTGCTTTAATGTACTACTGAAAAGGAACTAGGCATTAAGAATTGGTAATAAAGTCCATATTTCTAATACAAATTTATTGAAACAAATTGTACATGTACTGCCTCCAATTTCTCCAGTGTGTGAGGCTTTGTCCTAGCCCCACAGGAAAAAAATCAAATAGAGTGAGATCTGGACTTCTTGTATGCTATTCATGAGGTTAGCATTGTCCCAGCCAACGTCCTGGAAAACGCTGGAGGAAAACGCTGGAGGAAAACGCTGGAGGAAAACGCTGGAGGAAAACGCTGGAGGAAAACGCTGGAAGAAAACGCTGGAGGACGCACTGGAGGACACACTGGAGGACACACTGGAGGACACACTGGAGGACACACGGGAGGACACACTGGAGGACACACTGGAGGACACACTGGAGGACACACGGGAGGACACACTGAGGGACACACTGGAGGCACAGATTCAGGAGGTTCTCGGCAATATCCCAAACGACTTGTTTCAGCATTCCATTTGAGGAAACTGGTTGATGCCACCGGTTTACATTTAAAGATTTGCTTTCATTTTCCTAAGTAATAAAGTACGTGAACAATTTGTTTTAAATACATTTAGAAATATGGACTTTATCAATTTATCATTGTAATGCCTAGTAACATCATTATTGAGTAATCAGAGATGGAGAGGTTTGACATGGCCGATGTGGTCCAAGAATACTGTTACCATCCCAAAGACGCTACATCTCCTATCACAGAACACTACTGTGTTTTATTTCTGTTATAGTGAATCAATTTGCGAAGAGTCACAATTAAAAAAATTCAACACTTTTCCCATCATAATAGTTAAAATTGTGGAAAGAAACTGTTCCTGTATCACTTTTGTTATAGCAGTTATTAATGATTTCTCTCTCTCTCTTTCTCGCTCTCTCTCTCCTACACATACACAAATACATTGTCTTCCTCTATTTCGTTCCATCTCTTGGGCGCTCACTCCCTCTTTTTTGTCTCCTCTCACACTTTCTCTCTCATTCTCCTCTCTCTGTCTCCCTCTTTCTCTCCCTCTCTTAGCTGTTCTTTCCTTTCCTCTGCTACTCGCTCTCTCTTATCCTCTCTTCCATCTCTCCCTCTCCTTTTTCTCTGTCTCTGCTTCCCTCGTCTTTCACCAGTTACGGGAAGAACTGCAAGGCCAAATCGACCCAAATAAGTATTGACTTAATGGGTATTTGTGTTCGTACATGTTAACCGTTTTTAGTCTAACTGTTAAAAATAAAGATCATTATTCACATAAGATCAATTTTGTATAAAATAATCAACAAAAAGTTTTGATTTTTTTTTTTTTTCACACATCATATGCGGTCAGTTTACCATAAAGCAGGCTTTCCTGTCACTTACGTCACCGCTGTTGTCCTCCGGAATGGAGGTGGGGAAAAAAAAGGAAATGATTCTTAAGCCAAAGTCCTTTAATTGTTAATATCTGATTATTTTAAACAGTTAGTGCTGACAGATGAAAGGTGTTTAGATTGAGTGCTGCTTAGAGATCTGCTTATAGTGTCAGACAGGAAATGAGTGGCAGTGCTGAATAAACAGGAGTCTGATGACCAACCTGGTGGGTGCGGCCTCGTCCTAAACCTCAGGAAGTGGGAAACGCATAGAAGGAAATGAGTGTCTGAACAGGAAACTCAGCCTGGTCGACTCCACAACACCCACTACCTCTGTCATTGTTTAGACCTCCCCTGACACACAGGATTTTTAGCTTGAACAGGATATCTCAGGCAAAAGTTCATCAGTTTCTCTCGAAAAGTGTGAAACAATGAGATCAGTTTGGTGTTATGCTGCTAGGGACATTTGTGCTTTGAATAAAGTGCATTTTTATGTATATGTAATGTTTCCTCCATAATTATTGGCACCCTTCATAAAAATTATGGTGTTAATTGTTTTTGTGGTTGTTGATTTTTTGTTTTTTTTGTAAACAAAGATGAGGCAACATCATAATTACATGAAAAAAATGTATTATGTATTTTCCCAACAGTAATGTGTACAAATGTGTCATTTTTCGCTTCTTCGTGCAGGAATGCTTTCTTTGTACTATGTTCACTATGTAGGCTCAGTAGTTTCATTTTCATGGTGCATACTTTTTACATAAAAATGTGAAAATAACATATGCCAGAAATGACATGCATCTACTCCAAGCTTTTTCATTTTTAACAACACATCAGTCATTTAGCCAAAAAGATAGTAATTTAAGTCACTAAAAGTGGAACATGAACTTCAGTGCACTTTAGAAGCAAATGTAGAGCTACTGTAGTACCCAAAGTTTCCAAAGAAATAAAATCAGCTCTTCAACTAAAATCTGCCTAAATTGAAAACCGCTAAATAAAGTTATTTTAAAGCTTTAGAATTTCACGTTTTAGAAAAAAGAACAACATGTAGCCACCTTTTTACTTTTTTGTCCCGAGCAAATTCTGTTGTGTTGTGACAAAGCAAATGCATCGCTTCTTTCTTGAGAGAATTTGTTCAAAGGGTCTTTGGAGAATGTTTAGGCCAAGAAAAGGATGTAGCAGTAATGAGTGATGCGTAAGCGTTGCTTAACATCCATAAAATAGGATATTATGAGACACATACACTATTATACAGAGCTGTCGTGATGTACCGAAATAAAATTAAAACAGGTAGAGGAGGAGGTTGACGATGCTGTAAACTGAAGGTTTTTTTTGTTATTGTTTATAACGTTTCTCATAATCTTCAATTTTCTTGATGTAATTTGCTGCCCCTTGTGTCTTCTGTTTGAATCACTACAAAATCACAATCCAAGCATGTTCCTTCATATTATTTTGTATTAAAAATCAAGAGACATTTTATTGATATTAAATTGCTTAGTTGCATTACTACCAATATTAAAACTGAAGTTGGATTTTTGGAAAATCATACAAAATTCATGCTTGTAAAACGAAACATTTTATTTATTTTTTTTTTGGGGGGGGGGAAAAAGTGCAAAAATGGATTTAGTTTATTTTGCTATCAGACTGTTCATACACTATTTTGCCAAAAGTATTCGCTCGCCTGCCTACACATGCATATGAACTTGTGTAACATCCAATTCCTAACCCATAGTGTTTAATATTTATTACAGCTACAGTATAACAGCTTCAATCTCTCTGGGAAGGCTTTCCACAAGGTTTAGGAGTGTATTTATGGGAAACTTTGACCATTCTTCCCGAAGCACATTTGTGAGGTCAGACACTGAAGTTGGACGAGAAGGCCTGGCTTGCAGTCTCCTCTCTAATGTATCCCAAAGGTGTTCTATTGGGTTGTGGTCAGGACACTTTGCAGGCCAGTCAAGTTCTTTGACACCAAACTCGCTCGTCCATGTCTTTATGGACCTTGCTTTGTGTTCTGGTGCGAAGTCATCTTGGAACTACTGTGGGGGTTGTTTTTCAGGAGTTGGGCCCGGCCCCTTACTTCCAGTGAAAGAAAGTGTTATTGCTTCCGTGCTCCCAACTTTGTGGGAATAGTTTCAGGATGGTCATCAGCTGACTCTAGATTTTATTGCCACATAATGTTGCTGAGCCTAGACCTGACAAACTGAAGCAACCTCAGATCATAAACACTGCCACCAGAGGTTTGTACAGTGGGCACTATGCATGATGAATGTGCTTCCCTTCTAACCCTGATGCATTCATCGCTTTGGTATACAGTAGGGTCGATCTGAACTTATCAGATCACATGACCTTTTCCCATTGCTCCAAGCTCCAGCCTTTTTTTGGATTAACCCCGCTAACAAGTGTTTTTCTTGTGTCTAGTCCCAAACCCATGAATTCTCATCACATTTTGCGCATAAGGATATGCTCTTACTTTTATTAAACATATCTATTGTATCTATGTTTTTCTTGTTTATTTGTTACCAAGTCTTTAAGTGCTCTCCATTCAGGTTTTTTTTCCAGCCATATTTCTTCCATAAAGTTAATAGTTTATCTCTATCCTTCCAGGTGATGATAATGTGTTGAAGGGTTCTTAACCCAGTTCCAATCATTTCAAATCTCCTTCGTTGTTTTCTTTGCTTGATACAACTCAATAATTTGGCACTTCTAAAAGGGTGAGGTTTTTTTTTGGCCAGGCAGTATATGTTAAATTGCATTAGAGATTTAATCAAACTGAGTTGGGGATAGCATTAAGGCCATTAGAAGGTCTTGGAAGCTAATTGTAATCTGTGGTAACAGTTCTTCACTGCCATTAATCTCCTCCTCAGCTGAGGAGAACGTTTACTGGATTGTTCAGTCGTCTTTGTTTACTACTAACAGTCATTTGTTAAAGGAACAGTGCTCTGTTTGTTATGGAGTTCTGGCTCTGCTCTTCACTCCACACAGGCACACATTTCAGCACTGACTTGCTCTCAGGCTGAACAAGCAGACCACACAGACCCCGAAATGACAAAACCATGTGTGGGCTGAAGTGCACTTCCTAGTGAGTAGGCTGAAAGATGGCTTAATTTTTACTTATGGAATCAAAGTGAAGTGGCTGTTTACTCGACATTCCACCACCAGCTAAAACCCAGCTGTAAATACGTCAAAGTTATAGAAGCTGCTCTACGTCCGGTTGTGACGTGAAAACTCGCTGTCAAAATAATGTCATAATCACAGCAAAGCATTAAAAAAAAGTAAGAATTGGAAGGTCAACATGTGGGGGTGTAATGATTTACGAGAGACAATATTTGACTTCTATTTTATAGTCGTGTACGTTTATCTTGGCACAGGTATTGAGTAGAGAATGTTGGGAAAGATTAGATGACTTGCTTTCCACATTTGGGTTTATGGGAATAGTTTATCCAAAGAAAATGACCACAGTGTCCCTCTTACTCTAAATATATTCATTATACAGTACCATGAGGTGTTTTTCATGTGAAGTTTATTACTTACACTTGGCTTCAGTACCAAATGAATGACGTCTGTAGTTCAAGATGTAGAAATCTTTTTCTTTCTGTACAATTCCACCTCTGGAATGTTCCCCATCTACTAGCTGAGTCTCCGGCATCGTGAAACTGTGATCTGCAGAAAACAATTTCCAACTCTGATGTTATTCTTACCATTTTTATAACACAATGTGTCATACAGTGTCATCAGACAGGGCAAAGACGGTGACTAAAATGGTTGCAAAGCGCCCAATGTTTTTAATATTGCCACTACTTTGATCCAGTCACCCACACAAAATTGCAACGATCTTTGATCCTGTGACAGATTCTCTCCTCTGCTGTGTCTGTCTGCCTGGGGCCAGAGTATAGGAGCACGTGTGATGGTACTGCTGGGCTGCGTTCAATAACAAGAGTATTTGCGGACATAAGACAATTGATCAGCATGTACAACTATTACACACTGTCAAACGTTTTACAAGCACTCTGGTTGTTGAACGTACCACTGCTATAGTATTACATGCTCTGCTGTACTCTCATGCTCTGTCCGTAGTGAATGTACTTGGGTACCTGTGCTGATATGTGTTTGGGAAAGATTAATTTAACACTTAATATTGAATTTCGAAGTAAACTTAAAGTTGATTTCCTTTTTATTATACTCTGTATCGTTTGAAAGTCCCTAACTAACAGGCAGGATATAGCTTAGCTGGCTAGCTATTCAAGGAACATCGACAGCTGACAATAAAACTAAATGGCAAATTAAAAAATTCTCTACATTCTCTACATCAGATGTCATTGGTACAGAGACTAATCCTACCAGTGAAAGTTCTCAGGTATGTTCCTTCCAGCCGAACTCAGTCAGTATTCCGTCATTGTCATCATCTGTCACTACGTTTTTTGTACCGATGGCTCCAGTTTAAATCAGCATGGATCCATGAGTTCGCCTGGTTATGTTTTGGAAAGGGTTACATTTCCTTGCTCTATTTTGGGCTCCCAAATATTTGGGGTTTCGAAGCGAAAGCCTCATAGAAAAGAACAGCCAGTTGTGAGAGCGGCACAGTGCTATACTGATTAGTAGGTTCGACATGTTCTGAGATGTTTTTCTGTTCATCACAGTGGTCAGTTGTATCTATTCAAATGACCGTAACTGTCTTGGTCATGCTCTGATCTCTCTCAATTTTTTTTTTTTTTTTTGTAACTCCTACCATTATGTGTATTGTGGAGACTGTTGTGTGTGAAAATCCCAAGAGTTTCTGAAATACTCCGGACAAACTCCTATCCTATCCTGTATAAATCCTGTTTTTGTCCTCATTCTGATGTTTGAAATGAAACGCTTGACGTGAGTGATTGTGCATTGTATTGTAGTACTGCTATATGATTGGCTAACTGGATCATTGCCTGAATGAGTGAAGGTACATGTGTTACAAATAAAGGCAGTGAGCAGTTCATTAACCTTCAATTCATCTTGGTCATGGTTTTTGGTGGATCCTAGAGTCTGTATCAGGAACAATGAGTACGAGATGGGAATACACACTGCATGGACTGCCAGATTATCTTCCAGTGTAAAACTAAAGTAGGAAACAACAAACACCACTGGCTGATTCACTCCATTCGGGGGGCAAAAAAAAATCACTGACCAAAAATCAGGAAGTTTTTGAATAAATTCCAGTTTCTGTGAAGTTCATAATGTAATTGCAAAAGCTTTCAGTCATTTTTGAGTATCTTTTGTCATCTTTCCTTTCTTCCTGTCAGCGTGGGCTGTCAGTCTCCACCAGTTTGGTAAATGATTCTGTTATCTGTCGTAAAGGCTGTTAGTGTATGAACCACAAGAGTTCTCTTAACACTGTTGACAAAAGGGCTCTGTTTACACGCTCTCATTCACATTCACTTCCCCTCATACTTGCTTTCCTCCACACTCACAATAAAGATTCCATTGTGTCTCTCCAGCAAAATTATACAGTTCTCCTGTTCACATTATACTGTTCTACACAAAACCATGAAGTGCTCATAATTCTCCAAAACACTGACTTATTCAGAGAATCTGTGTATTTTTGGCACATATTTCAATGTATCATGTTTTAAAAGGTCTGGGTCATGAGCGGGATGTGTGATGGTCATACCTCATCTTTTGTGGTTTAGATGACTTCCCAGTACTCTTTGAAAAGTTATTAATACAATAACTTAATACAATAATACAAGAAGAACAGTTGTGTAACTGCAGTTCCTTCATTTTTTACGTTAAGTCTAAATATATAAATCAACCATACCTAAGTAAAGCATGGAGGTAAAATGAAGGGCATCAATTATCTCGTAGATGTATTGGGTAGCAAGTGAGCAGTCGTTTCAGTTCTAAGGATCCGACTGGGTCAGTGCATGTCTTGTGAGGTGACCTCATTATTGAACGCTTGGTACTTGCTGAAAGTGGTCCAATGAAGGACAAACAGTAAACCACTGAGAGGCTCATGGCTGGACAAGCCATCTTGAAGTGGTGTTTGAATGCTAGCCCACAGAAGAGCTACTGTGGTTAGCACTGTCGCCTTGCACCTCCGGGTCCTGGGTTCGATTCCCACGTTGGGTCTGTGTGCATGGAGTTTGCATGTTCTCCCCATGCTTGGTCGGTTTCCTCTGTGTTCTCCGGTTTCCTCTCACAGTCCAAAGACATGGCTAATTGGCGTTCCCAAATTACCCGTATTACCCTTGTGTGAATGTCCATATGAATGTTGACTGAAGGTCCTACCACGTTCGTACAAAATGGGAATAAATACAATGGTCATCATTCACCTCCATGGTTCCTAGTTGGACTACAGAGGTTCTAGATGGATGGATGAATGAAACAGTATGAGTGCCCATGCTGACCCCTGTACACTACTGAAAGCTCCTACAATGAGCATCAGAACTGGATCAGGGAGCAGTGGAAGAAGGTGGCCTGGTCTGATGAATCACATTTTTTTGGGGAGAAACAGAAAATAATTTGACAGCCAAATGCATGTGTGTCATTTACCTGGGGAATAGGTGGAACCAGGATCCACTTTGTGTAGGCGGCAAGCCACCAGATTCATGTGGATGTTACTTTTACATGTACCACCTACCTCAGCACCTACATTGCTGCTACACCCCTTCAAGGCGAGAGTATTCCCTTATGGCAGTGGCCTCTTTCAGCAGGATAATGGGCTCTGCCACACTGCAGAAAGTATTCAGGGTGTTCACTTCCAATTATGGCCTCCAAATTCCCCAGATCACAATCTGATCTAGCATGGGATGTGCTGCAGAAACAAGTCTGATCCATGGAGGCTGCACCTCACCACTTACTGGATTGCTGCTAATGTCTTATAGCCACATACCACAGCACATCTTCCTAGGTCTAGTGGAGTCCATGCTTTGAGGGCTCAGGGGTGGTTTGTCTCCACAAGGGGGACCTACAAAGTACAGTATTAGGCACATGATTTTAATTTAATATTTTATTTCTCCATGCTACATTGTACCCAGTCTTATCAGTTTATAATTTTTTGGCAGTGTTGTTTCTATTATTCATCGGATTCAAAAGTATTGAATAAAATGTAGGCCATTTTAAAAAGCAAATTTATGTTTTTTACAAATAAAATACAACATTTAGTTTTGTGCACAGAGTTGGTCTTTTAAATGTAACCACAATCTAGAATAATTAATCATCACCTTAAAATTATGTGTGAATTTGAATGATTGTGTTTGGTTATGTCTGGTCTTAAAATATGGACTGGATCAAGAAATGTGTGAAACTACTGTATACATTCAAAGTCAGCTACAATGACAGTAAAAGCATTGGAATAATATTTAATAATAATGCTATTATGCAAATGGAAAACAGTCAATTTTGAAAATTTAAAAATCACTTTTTCCACTTTTATGAAAGCACCTGAGGGATGATGCATTTATGCATACATACTCAATGTAGGTATTGTTTAAGAGCATTAATCTATCTGCAAATCAAGTCATTGATCAGTTAGATGAGACTTTGATGGGTATAAAAGTGAGCCGTTAACCTTTAAAAATATATCAGATGTACGCAGTCCAGATAAACAAATGCAAAGTAAAAGTAGTGAATAAATAAAAGTAATTCTGTGCTTATAAATTGGACATGTGGAATTTCCTTTTGATCATGTTTAGACATGAAAATAATAAAGTAAGTAATATTAACTATTCTTTGTACTGCAGTCCTCACGGTACTATCTATTTATGTTCTTCTGTACCTTATTTTTGTGTTTGCAGCAATATCCCATTCTATACTATTAGCGCATCTCTTTAGTATTGGGGTTCGGGCTCCTATTGATCAGTGGTTTGTTTCCTGAGATTAGTGTGCAGTTCTATATTTTTTATTATTATTTTTACACTGATGAAATTCAGTTTTAAATGGCAGTTAAACCTACTTTTTAGGTTTTTATTTTTTAGCCTGACCTAATGACTTTTAAAATCCATATTGCATTGACTGCTATACTATAATATAAAATGGAATTTTATGGTCTTGATTTGTTTAACTTTTATAATAATAATAAACCAGAGAGACAAAATATGAAATTACAAAACACCTTGTTTCAGGTGAGTGTGATAGTTCGAACCACTAGTGCAAAATTAAGAGGAAAAAATATAAAAATAGACAAATTTTATTTTATTTGTGTACTTTTTTTAAAAAATAAATGATTTTTTTTTTCATTATTTTTAATGTTTCATTTAATGAATTGATTTTGCTATTGAGATTTTAATGCATGTTGTAAAAAATAGATCATGATACTAGACGACATGGTTAATTAAATATGCATTACAATATACGCCACTCAGGTATAACATTTAAAACACAGGACATTATGATCAATATTGTGTAGGTTCCTCTTGTGCCACTGGGGCAACTCTGGCCCCTCGGGGCGTGCCTCCACAGACCTATTGGGGTGTGCTGGGGTATTTGGCATTAAGGTGTTAATGGCAGATCCTTTGGGTGCTGTGTGTCGTGGGTGGAGCCACCATAGAGCGGAATTGCGCATTCCCTGGATGCTCAGTTAGATTGAGATCTGGGGACTTAATAATCAATGTTATTCAGTTCACGATGCATGCTGCATGCATGGTGGTGGTGTTGTGTCTGATCGGTGTACAGATGGAAACAGATTGTCAAGTCAGCTGCGTCCAATTAGAGTTCGTAATTGTTAAATTTGACATTTGATTCTTAATTACAAAAATTATTAATTTAGTAAGAGCGGTAATACGTAATGCTTAATAAGAGCGGCAAGCAGTATTAAGAATCAGCCAGAAGAAACATTATGCATTACATACCATTACAAACTTATGCATTACATACCAGGTGCCACTAAATGAGCTTTGATAGCCTTCAGGCTTTTATTGATGCCATGTTTTTTTTTTAAATCACTTCCCAGCATCAGCCTTACCACCCCCTCTCCTGTTTTGCATATCTTTAATATGTTTGCCTCCCTCCTAGCATTTTGTACAATTTGACTTTGTGAATATCAAGTCATTCTAAGTAAGTATTCTTTCTGCATGAATGTTAAACACAGCTCTGTGCCCCTAGCCATAATTAACCACTGTGAATCACACCACAGAGATAATGATCAGATCTGGACTCGAGTTTAATGTGTGTGACGGAGATGTGCACCAGTTCACAAGAGGGAGAGGAGAGGGTGTGTGCATATGTGAGAGAGAGACCAAAAGTTGGCCGAAGAGAGCTGTGCTGGTGCACGTCCAGTGTTTTATCAGTTCTTGAGGCCCCAGCTGGGGCAGAGCTGACTGTAGGGCTATGGGTTTGTCCTCTGATCCTCTCTGGAGCCCTTCTGGGAAAGTACTCTTATCTACCCCGATTGTTCGCCCGACACATGGGATAGCGAGATAGGGCTGTTACCATGTTCAGATTTTCCATCCTTCAGAGGTGTCGCATATGCTGTAACCTTTGTTGTTTTGTTCTTTAAACCATTGGGAATTTTACACTTTAGGTTGCCTAACCTGCTTGATTGAATTTGTTCTGAAGTATGTAGGTTTAATACTATTTGTTAAAGTAGATAGATGTGAAATTATATTATGTTTCTTAAACCAAAAGTTGATCAGCCAAGACACATTGGGGTTCTGAAGTTTGCAGTTGACACAACACACCATACATAAATCATCACACATACTTTTCTCAAACTGCATTGTTGAGTTTTTGAGGGTTTGACTATTTCAAACACATGTGATTACGTAGTTTGTGAAACAGCAGTCTATAAAAATGGACAATAGGACATCAGAGCGAAAACAGCCATCTTGAGCAAGAATCACTATAAAATTTAGATCTGTTAAGTTTGCCTGAACCCTAAAGGCAGATTGTAAGCTTGAAGTGATGTGAATATTAGACAAACCAAAATACATTTATACATTTATTTTTTGGACAATTGTTTCTTCGATTTCTTGGTAGGTAACGGCCAACATTTCTTGTATTGTAAGACTTCATGCCTGTCTGTTCCTGTGTCTGAGTTAATGCATTTGATGACGTTGACACTGTATAGTAAAGGTTGGCGTAGTTGCAGTTTGTAGCTTCAGGGCTTTAACGTTGTAGCTTTGTTCAGAGCCATAAAAGAACCTGACAGATGTGTTGTAGAATGAACAAGGCTAGACTTGTGGTGTATAGTGAATCTCCTGTTGCTTCATGTATGTCTTTTCTGCGCTTTTGTTGTAACAGTAGCTATATGAAAGCCTCATAACCTGTTAATTAGTAGCTTGATTTGAGAATTAAGAAAAAAAGAATATGTTGATTAAAGTCAATTGAAACCAATTTATTTCTTTATAAGGTTACACCAGCAAAAAAAAAAAAAAAAAAAAAAACAAAACCACAAAAAAAAAAAAAAAGCTATTTTGCTCCCTCGGGTCAGAGGATGACTTCAAAATTGAAAAAACAGGAACATATGGGT
>JAQQZS010000016.1:11176893-11189244 GCA_030068045.1 Platyallabes tihoni | reverse complement strand
GCCCAGGTTTTTCACTGTCGAGCTGGTAGTAACAGTACATCCTTCTAAACGGAGGCTGAATTGTGAGAGCTGGTGTGCGCTGGTTTTTGGGCCGATGAGTAATATCTCCGTCTTATCTGAATTAAGTAAAAGAAAATTATTGGTCATCCAATCTTTTATGTCCTGGACACACTCAGTTAGTCTAGACAACTTAGGTATTTCATCTGGTTTAAATCAAAACAAATATTATTGTATAGTTTTATGATCCCTCACCTGGGGATCAGTCCTCTCTCTGGGCTTGAAACGGATCCTTCCACCAGCCACCAGATAAATATTGAAGAAGAAGAAGTAGAAGAACGTTTATGAATAATATTTGACACATCATATTTCCATCACAATTTTTAACTTTTAGCTGTTGCGCTACAGATTCTCACTAGCACTACAGCATATTATACGTTTATAAATTGTAAACACTGTATTTATTGACATGTGCAGAGGAATAGTGGGGTGGTGATGTGCAGAGGTGCAGAAGTGGGAGAGCAGGGTGGGGTTGTGAGAGGTTGAGAAGTGCAGACACTGGCACGGTGTGAAGCAAGAAATAGGTCATGTAACATCAAACAATATCAATAAAAATGCTATTGTCTCATCCTACAGTATATCTTATTTAAAAATAGTCACATACCTTAAAAAGTTGATTTGTTTCCCAGCAATATGTGGTGGACATTGGTATATTTTAAAGATTTTAATAGTAGCTTATATTGTAGTTATAAACTGTAATAAAAATGTTTTTTTATTATAAAGAAGGAACAAGATGATATTTATTAACGTAAAAAAAAAAAATCTATAAAAATGAGGGTATGGTGTCAGTGACACAAGTGCTCTTGTGACACATCTGTATGTTTACCTATCCACTTATTTTGTTGTGGTGAAAAGTACAGTTCACTACGGAAGCTGTGGGTCCATGAATTGCTCCAAACTGTTTTTCTTGATATGTGAAACAGGAAGTGTGTCGCTAAGGGAGGGAATGAAGCATCCGTCCATACAGAGAGAAAACCACAGATGTTGCTGCTACGCGCTTAGCTCAGCCACCACACCCAAGAGGAGAACTGCACTCTCTTTCCCTTCTGCTAAAGCGCTTTGCTTGGTACTTGGTGTTTATGTGAATTTGCCCTCTAAGACACGAGTGGAAGAGGAAGGAGAAATGTTACTGTGGTGTGTATGATCAGGTCCCTGTCGGTTTTCATGGCATGTGTCGAAGGTGGTCTGATCTGATGTTATTTTGTGATGTCTATTTTATTTTATGATGTCACAGATGAAACAGTAAAGAAGTCTAATGAAGGTGTAGTGGTAGAGCAGTTTAAACCTGACTTTCGTTTCTTCGTTTTTAAGCTGTGTGTGTGTGTGTGTGTGTGTGTGTGTGTGTGTGTGTGTGTGTGTGTGTGTGCTCATGTGTCTGTGTGCTCTTAGTGTTTATGGTTTGGTTTTGGCTTGAAGTGTGAGTCATGCTCCTAAGGGAGTGCAGAGATGTGAAATTGCTTTTGGAGATGTGGAAGGGAAGCAGCTGGAGGAGGTGCTGGAGAACAGAACCAAGGGGAAAACCCAACAATTTCCCTTCTCCGTGCTGGCCAGAAGATCAAGCTATCTTATCAACTTAAACTTCACAGCACACAGTGAGAGAGCTGTTTGAGGCTGACTTTCAGTAAAAGAACTGTCATTTATCATGTTGAGGATTATTCTTCAGGTTTCGCTCAAGGGTCTCACTACAAAGGTAGTGACAGGATTCGAACTCACAACCTATCCGATCGGTAAACTGTAACCACTGAACCACAATCACCTTCAGTGCTACCGGTAATGAAGGCACAACAACAACAAAATATGACAATATTTTGGAAAATATGATAGCTAAAGGTTGTTGCGTTTCATTGTTTTCCTACTAAAAATGTCACACTCTGTGAACACGGCCACCGTGACAACTTCAATTTATTTTCCAGTTTTGTCTATAGCAGTAGGTAGATAGTCTCAGGAGGAATCCAAGAGTTCCATTATAACCATATTTTATATTTTAAGACAGACAGGGTGTGTGTAATGCCATCGGATGAATTGGTGTCCCATCCTGCCTTGCACCTGTTCCATGGCTAGGCTGTGGTGCTGAACTGGATTAGAGTACCATACGTCCCTACTACCTCTGTTCATAAATGTGTGTCAAAAATCATGATTTACATGGTCTCAGGAAGCCCAATTTTCCACCTTTCCGTGCTGTCCTCCACTTGCCTTTTACAGAGTAATTCTCCAAAAGAATAGCATGTTCCCAGCCAAGCTCAGCTTGCTACCTCTTAAGACAGAAATGTCAAAGACATAACATCTAATTAGTCTTGGCAAGATGCTGTCGAGGAATAAATAAAGTTCAGAGTTTACTTGCTTACCCTCTGCACTGCCGTTCATGAACAAATATGGCTTTTACTGTTAGATAAACTTCTGAAGTTGCTCAAAGAGGACCTCTCCGGACATCTCCTCTCCGGTTTAAGTGTACAGCACTAAGCATACAGAGCATCAATTCATTAGAACAGGAGAAATATTAAAACTAATGTGAAATTATGCGGAATGATCTTGATACCACAGTGGTGTGGAATGAGACAGTGTACTTTTATTTAACTACGACAAACATATTGTTGATGTGGTGAATCTTTCTCTTAAGAGAGATTTCTTATGATTCATGAAATCATAAAGCTGTGACTATCAGAAGGTATTCAAGACACAACAGTTGCACATTACAACATGACTTTGTCCTATTAACTGAAAGAACAGAGAACATCTGTTTATAGTTTCTATAATGTAAGTGATAACAATGATAACTGGTCATGAGTTTTGCTTAACTTAACACAAACTTCCTGGCCCCAAAATACGTCTGTGTTTGGATGTAAATAAGCAAAAACCTTAAAAGATTTGATTGGATAACTACAGCAGTAGACAACATGTACACAATCTGATGAGAACTCGGAGGGTTGGAGTGTAGAAATAAGAAAACTACTTTAGAGCGATAGAAAAAGGGGAGGTTGTGGCTAAATGTGCACCTGGAATATTCATAGATTTGAATTACATTACATTTAATTTCATGTAGCACACCGACTCTTTTTGTGCATCTGGCTCATGTTCATTATTAAGGTATGCAGAAAATTGTGCTATGAAGTTAAATAAAAATTTGACACCTGAGCTTTTTCCAAGTAATAAAGAAAATCCATGATCTCCATTGTGGTGGAATTGGAAGTTTCTTAGAATTGTATGACTGTGTACCAATAAAAAATTATAAACCAGTTATTCCAGAGCACCCATTTTTTTTAATACTGTAGCTTTTCCTGTTTTTTTCACCCTCATGGATAGTACAACAAAAGGCAAGGCACAGCTAAGCTGATATAAGCTCTTGCAGCACTGACAAACTGACAGAGAGTTGGCACTAAAGGATAGTTACATGTGTACCTGTTAAGGGCGCGCCGATCGATCTGTAAACGGTTGAAAAAACGGCCGATAATCATTTTATTTTTACTGATTAGTGTCTTTTAATTGGCCAATCACATAAACATAATACATGAATACCATGACTGGTGCGCCAGTATAACATGAACAAAAATTGTTGGGTGCAGAGATTCGATTTGTCATTCATTGACGCATCCTTGTTCCATGTGCCGCATATTATAATGAGTGAGTATGAGTGAGCATTTCGGCGTGTGTGCAAGCCCCTTGATGCTTAGTTAAGGAATGGGAAATTTTTCGTTTTTTAGTCGGGCAGGGGCTATTCTGTTGGTTTCAGTTTTTTATAATCTATATGACATAACAAGAGAACGAGATATGTTGCCTACTGTATGTTACCTTCCAATAAATAATACGTTTTACATTTATTATACTTTAACAGATCTTAACTATTTTGTGGCATGCTGTTTAGAATGGTTATTTTTTACTGCTATAAATAGTAAATAAATAAACAATACTACGCACTAAATAAATAAAAAAAAAAATCAGTATTGATTATGATATCGATTCTGGTATCAGTCGATTCTGACTTGTGTGTTCGAGGATCGGTGATTGGGCTTAAAAATACTGATTGGAGCACCCCTAGTACCTGTAGTTCTTTTAACTCTAGATACACTTTAAGGTCCGCTTGTATTACCTGAACATCTTCTTATACATGTACAGTCACTAACTAAGAATAGCTAAGAAATAGCAACAGCACTCGTCTGAGGAATGCATCAGTGCGTTCACTAAAGCGAGTGACGCTCATTCTTTTAGCTTTTCTTTTTCATAACCTTGGTAAGGGTTTATTTACCATTCTATTTCTGATCAAAAATGAAAGTCCCTCAGGCATTTTTTTCCTTTTTGGATTGTTTCATTTTGCCCAGTGCTAAAACAAATATTGATCCAACCAAAATGATCAAATTCCCCTCTGATTCAGACTTGGCAAGCGGACTAATAGGTGTCAAAGTGCCTTGAGGTTTTTATAAAAACAACCATCCTTGGATACGTTTTAATTTTTCTAAGCTTTTTATTTAAGTCAAGCAGCCAGCTAGCTGAGCTTTGATGTGGGATTTTAATAAAGTTTCTTCTAATCAGCTTCGAAATCAAGCAAACCAAATGAAATTGATGTTTCTTTATGCATCACCTCAAACATTTTCCATCTCTATAAAACTACTATTTAATTTCCAATCTGCTTGTGGAAAGAAGATAATTGAGGCATCAGTTTGATGATTAGAATTGGTTTCACTTGGCATGAAGCGTGATTTGTTTGGAGCACATTTGCACAATCAGTCGAATCAACAACTAATCAGTTCTAGTCCAAATGACCTTGTGCTTTAACTGTTTTGTGACAAACCTTTTAAAGCTTTCGGTCTTGTATAGGATCAAAGCGTATTCCCTTTAAAAAGGCAGATTGCTTGTAAACTCATGTCTAATTGCAGCTTGTGTGGTCTCTGAGTCATTAAAATCGCTATGTTTACATCAGCTTAGCGATAAAAGGCAAAGCGCTCATTTTCACACTGTTTTTTATTTTCAAGTATGTAAAGCAGATGGGAGTTCGGTCTCCCCAGTTGGCCTGCAGTTAGGATAATAAATGAATCGTGTGTTCCTCTCAGCATGTGTAAGCTATTGAGAGCGGGTCCAATTTGTTGTTTAGCTGCATGCTGTGTAATTGTAGCAGATAGCTTTCAGCAGTTAGAGTAGTAGAGCTGGTCAATAGTAGACATTTGACTGTAGTTGCTTATACAGTATGAGGCACAATATTGTTGAACAAAACATCCTTATTATGGCCGACCTATTATGAAGTGACCTGGGAAGGTTGGAAATCTTGGTTGGAAACATGTAGACCATTTGCGTGCTACCTTGAAAGCATCCAGCTCATTTGTATGGAAAGCTCCATGTTTTGACAAATTTATAAAACATCATTATGTGGTCCTCAGTGAAAGCTGTTCTCATTTCTGTTCAGTTTATGAAAGTAACAAATACACATGGTGGACATAACGTTATGATTCTGGTGCATTCACAAATTTATTAATCATGTTTCTCTTTTAAAATGAGAGGTCATAACTAGAGATCTTGACCATGCAAAGCCCAAGAAAATGCCCCCTCAACTGGAAATACCTACTGAGGAATTCAGGGTAGTCTCCTCAACTAAGAGTTCCTCTGAGATCAGAGAGTAAGAAAGTAGGATCTCTTGCGCATATGTATGAGTGAGAAGCACCGGAGCAAGCACACCATGTATGTTTGTATCCCAGTCCAGATTTAGTCCCATTTAAATAACCTGCACTCTTCTGCAAATGTTTTGAAGTGTGCCTGTGGGGATTTGTGCTCGGAAAGGCATTGGTGCTCTTGGGGATTGATTTTGGACAAGTAGACCTGGGGTGCAGTCAGCATTCCTGTTCATTCCAAAGGTGTTCAGATGGTTTGAAGTCAGAACTCACTTAAAAATCTTTCTGTTCCAGCCTTGGTAAAATCTCACACAGGGACATTCTCATCCTGGAACAGGTTTGGTTTGGACTCTTCCAGTAAAGGAGCATTTTATATGCAACGCAAACAAAGACATTCTAGACAGTCTATTTCAAACTTTGAAATAGGGGAATTAGGGAAAGGAACACAAGTGGTTGTGTTGGGTATATGTCCATATAACTTTGGCCATATAGTGTACATATTGTTAAACTAAATTCAGTTAGACATGATTCCTGGAGAAATTGTGAAGTACTGGACAAGTCCTGGACAAGTGGAGAAACAGTCAAACCAGGTCCTCCCCAATCCAGACTTTCCCCAAGATATAAGCATTGATACTGGTACATTGATACGTTCAGAGAATGTGTAAGTGGTTAGGTTTTTAACCCATGAACCCTTATTTTTGACTCAATATGATGTCTTTCATTTTCTGAGGAGACCCAGACCAACTGAGCTAGGAGTTCTGCTGAGACCAACAACAATAATAGTCTTCTTTTGCTATTAAAAAAAAATAGACAGGCTGTGGGAGATTTAGTTCAATACCAGACACATTTGTGAATTAACACTCATGCACACACAAGAGATTGCTACTGAAAAAAGCTTTTACTGCTTTTTAGAGTAACTTCCATTATCTTGATATAATACTCTGATAAAATGGGCTAAACATTTTCATCGAAATTCTCATTTTGACTATTTTGCGAAATTACTAGCCTGAAGATTTATCCTGCTTCACTGTGCAGTAAAAGCTGCCGTTGTGACCAACGTCAAAATCATGTGACAACAATCTCACTCGATTAACAAGGAGTAAAACATTTTTGAAATGTAAAACACTTATAGCTTGAAGATCTGAAGTTGAGTCACAATAAAATCGTAATTCTTTCATGACCTTCAATGTTGAACTGAATCCAGCTTTGAATTGTCTTTTGTTGATGAAGTACTGACAGCAGACAGCTTTGTCCCCTGCTTTCAGAAGAGGAAGGGTCTATTAATGATAGCTAGTTAATGAAAGATAAAATTAATAAACAAATAGTTTTAAACTTATGACAAAAAGAGTTTTTACGCTGGATACCATTTCGAGGGAAACTGAGGCTCTAAGAATAAATCTTCTTTTGCATGTGGTGTGTGTGTGTGTGTGTGTGTGTGTGTGTGTGTGTGTGTGTGTGTAATGACAGAGAGAGAGAAATAGGGGGTGGGCGGGGGGAGCAGAAAGTGTTTTTTTGGTACGTTTATTAATGATTAGGCTGACTCGGAATGCACTTTGTCAGTCATGGACATTCCCGCCCGCAATATTAAAAAAGATAATGATAATCCGCTTAAACCCGCCCATAGTATGTTTACGGGTCCCTGCTTACTGTAACGTTTCCTCAGCAATCACAATGAACATTTTTTATCTGCTTCCAGATTTAATTGATATGGATATGAAGTGTATTAAAAAATGTAATCATAATAAAATATTTGTTCAGAAGATGATGCCACAAAATGTTTATTTCGAGGAGAATGAATATTTTGTTTATTTTATGTCTTATCAGTGGAATAATCATGTTTTTATGGTTGGTAGAGGAGGTGAAAATGTGCAGCATTTCTGTTAATACTCATTAGTTGATCATTTCCTTTGGATTTCGTTGTTTGAAGCGCTCCTGTGTTCCTTCTCATAAACTTTTAGACATAAATATAGAGCGCACATGTCCAAACCTAATGAAAAATCAGTGTTCTTTCCAAGTACACCATTCATTTTAGCACATCACGTTCCTCGGCGCTCTCCGTAAAATCTCACCCGTATTGTACTTTTTCCTTTCAGTAATCATTTTACAACCAGACTAAAGCACAGCACGGTCTGCTGTGTGTCATTACACAAAAATACATCATAAACACAAAACAGATTTTCTCCATCATGCAGATGAGCCTTTCTTTCTTCATCCCATTTCCGTGGGCTTTTATTTGAAATTAATGTTCCATTTGGAGATCTCCTAATGGCTTGTTCAGTTTTATTACACCCACAGCTCTGTCTGTATTTCACACATTAACACCTAAAAATCCCTTGCTTTGTATTTTTGATTATTCTGGTGAATAATTGGTTCCATCGGTTTTCGTCATTTGTTTGTTTGTTTGTGCAGAAACTTACACACAAATGCAAAACTAGCAACTCTTAGAGCGAGTGTATTCAACTAAAATTTGTAAAGGTCAAATTACAGGACTTGTTACATATAAAGAAATCCAGTTTCTTCATTATTTAACGATTCATTATTAATTTATTGCTATTAAGGCAATTTGTTTGGCTTAATAATGTTTTGTTTAGAATAATGCATCACATTACCCCTATTGAATAATGCCATGGACTCAACAAATGAGACGGCAAACACGATCTGTATCCATTTGTGTTAAAACATTCTCTTTTCCATCATAAGATTTTTTTATACAACTCATTCGTTTGCTATTTAAAACAGAGATCGTAAACAGAATAAAATTAAAAGTTTGTGAGAATTCTTCACTTTATGAACAATGGTCTCTAGTTTCCCATCAGCCCCAGCACATCACATTCCCCTCATCACCTTCACCCGAGTCTTGTATGTTCTTGTGTATTTAAGTTTCCGGGTTTCATGCATCTCTGTCAAATTCTTCCATCGTGCTTATGCTATATTTATGCCTCATTTATGATTTCTGTGGCTACAAGTAGTTTGTATCATTTGTCTGCACTGTCACATTTACTGCTCACACATCTGTGTGACTTTTATTGTTTCAAGTTTGAAAAAGAGTCAGTGAGCTTTTGCATGTGCTCATTGACTCTGATGCATTATTTTTCTTTCCAGTACTCGGCTGAAATACTCAAAACACCTGACATAAAATATAAAATGGTGAATTACAGCTATTTGAAGTCATTTATAATTTGTAAACATTCCCACTTTCAAAAACCCAGACTAGCAGATGGATTGACTTTAACTTTCTCATAGTTGTGTGTTTGTGCTTGAAAGGATGCAAAGTGCAAATTTTGTTTTATTTTCTTGCATTTTTAGCTTTTTTGTGTAATTTCTATTCTTTATTCGATTTTTCTGATAGGAATTTGACTAGCAGCGATTACAAGCTGGTAATCTGATAATAGACACGTAAAATCAAAGAGAATATTCACAAAAGAAATCAAGAAAATTGATGGTTTTAGACCACAGTAATTCATTAGTATGATGTAGGGCCTCCTTTTGCGGCCAATACAGCATCAATTCATCTTAGGAATGACAGACACAAGTCCTGCACTGTGGCCAGAGGGATTTTGAGGCATTCTTCTTGCAAAATAGTGGCCAGGTCACTACGTGATGCTGGTGGAGGGAAACGTTTGCTGACTCGCTCCTCCAAAACATTCCAAAGTGGCTCAATAATATTTAGATCTGGTGACTGTGCAGGCCATGGGAGATGTTCAACTTCACTTTCATGGTCATCAAACCACTCTGTCACCAGTCTTGCTGTGTGTTTTAATTGGTGCATTATCATCCTGATACAAGGCACCGCCTTCAGGATACAATATTTGAACCATTGGGTGCACATGTTCCTCCAGAATGATTCGGTAGTCCTTGGCAGTGACGCGCCCATCTAGCACAAGTATTGGTCCTAGGGAATGTCATGATATTGGGCATGCAACAGTCTGAGTGGTACGCTTCTTCGGGGCTTCTCCACACAGTAACTCTCCCGTATATGGGAAAGACAGTGAAGGGGCAAGGAAAAACTCCATGAGACACCATGTGGAAACAAACCTTGAGAGGTTAAAGGGACCCCATGTTAATTTGGAAGATCTGCAATGATGTGCATTAAGTTCGAAAGTGCAACACTAAATGTGTTTCAATTAACATGATGTTCACTTTGTTAAGGTTATCATCTGTTTACTCATCTTAATTATAATAGATAATACATTCATAGATATTAATAATGATAAATGGTTAATGGAAATAAAGTGGTAGGTACAGAATAAACTACTTTAATGTATCTTATAAGGTTTTTAAAGTTTTTAAAAAAAATTCCCGGACATGAAATTGAGGTACAGTATCGTGGGAAAGTACAGTATTATATACACATTTTTGCTTGTTTAATTCTTATCAAATTGTCAGAGAAAAAATAAAATAATAGTTAGAGATAATTATTCAAAGTTGAATAATTATTTTATTAAGTATTGGACGATGTTGCTGATAGAGAGCCACCAGGAACCACCACCTCTCTTCAGAATGAAAGTCATTCAACCCACATCCATTCTTCTAGGAAAAGCCATGTACAGTACCTGGCGCTGCACAGCTCCAAGAAGCGTACATGGCACACCTACAGGTGGAGAAAATCACTCGCAACCTCGCCTGCTGTTCATTTCCTACACCTTAGTCATTTCTTTAGCTATTTGCAAATGTTTATAGTTACAGTCAATGTTGTGGAAGGTCCTCACATCCCTTATATTGTAAGTGCTAGAACAGCAATGCTCTAGCCAGATTCTCTTTTTTTTCTTTTTCATTCACGAAGAACGAGACAAAAACACAGTTTGTTCCGTTACCAAGAAACCGCAAAGCATTCTGCTGAAAAACTTAAGGAAGCATTTCTTTCTTGACTGTGAGTGCTTCCACTGGGGACTTCCTCCAAAAATTTGCAGAAAGCGTCACCATATCAACAATGACACACATTTGTATTTGTTTCTTTGGAGTATCTGATATAAAAGTTCCTTCGAAACAAGTTTGTCACCATGGAAGCATTCGCATATTATACCAAGTGTGTTGTTATGAACCTTCTGGAACTGCTGCTGTGGGAAATCAGTCAACACCCTCCGAGCAATCAAAATATACTGATACACACTACATACTACCTGAAGTGTAGCTTCCTGGATACTGGTCCACCTCATGTATTTATCTCGTCCAATTACTGACCCATGAGAGCAGGCATAATTATAGTCTATTTAATTATAATCTTCCAGGAACGAACTGAAAGCAGCGATCTAACAACCGCAAAGCGGAGGAGAATCCGGGAGGCCACACATTGTGCACGGTTACTGTAAGAGCTGCCGATGTGTCACATTCCGAGGAAACTACGTTAACATAACCGCTGAGAAGTGTCTTGTGGTTGTGAGTAAGGAGTTGTCTCACTAATCTAATCTAACCCTTAAACATGGAATGAAGAAGCAAAAGTTATATAAAAATATTTTTACAAAGTATCAGTGGCATACTGGTTAACATTGTGGCCTCGCACCTCCAGGGTTGAGGGTTCGATTCCCATCTCTGCTCTTTGTGCATGGGGTTTGGATGTTCTCCCCATGCTCGGTGGGTTTCTGCTCACAGTCCACAGACATGTAGATTAGTCTAATTAATGTTCCCATAGTGTGGATGTGTATGCCTTGAGATGGATTGGCACCCTGTCCATGGTGTACCCCACCTTGTGCCCAAATTCTCCTGGGATAGGCTCCAGGCCCCCGCAACCCTGTAAAATTAGCTAAAATTGGCAGGTAGTTTATTTGCTAATTTTAAATAAGAGTGGCTGCACAGTGGCTAAGTGGTTAGCACTGTCGCGTTGCACCTCCGGTGTCTGGGTTTGATTCCTGTCTCAGGGTCTGTGTGCATGGAGTTTGCATGTTCTTCCAGTGCATGGTGGGTTTCCTCTGGGTGCTCCGGTTTCCTCCCACAGTCCAAGTACATGCAGATTAGGTTAATTGGTGTTCCCAAATTGAATTGGTACCCCGTTCAGGTCCAAATCTTTTGGCTATATTGTTTATATTGTTTATAACTGTTTACAACAGTCAGTACGGTTACGTGAAAAGCGATGTCGAGCAATGGTTCTAGCACAACTTGGCTATTTAATTGGACTGCTGTTCTTGTTCCGTTACACAGGCACGGCGAACGAATTGTTTTATTGTGTCCCTGATTCAGATATTACATCACAGCCCTAAGCAATCGACAAAGAAGCTAGTCACTGGCAAACTTTTAGCATGTCGAACGGTGGACAGCTCTGTTGGGACATATGAGACGCGCATGTTGCTTGTGGTTATTGTGTTATCTGGAAGCAGACCTGACCACTGCATCGTTCTACGCATTTTGCTCGATTTCTGGCTCAAAACCCGGTGCGGGATCCGTGCAACGGCGAGGCCGATCCGAGTGTCCGTCTGGCACAGGAGTGTCAGCAGTACAGCAGTCGTGCTACTTCGACTTTCGAGACGCTAACACAATTAGGTGAATGTTGTAAGAACACAATAGTGTACATTTTGTGCTTCACGTGTGTGTAAAGTGTAATCTCTGTGTTTTAAGGCGATTTCTCACAAGGAACTTCATCATACCAACGATTATAAATGTTTATTTGTCAACAGCTATAAAGCTGGTATAGAAAAAGAATCAGCAGCTCCTGGCCAATCACAAGTGAGAATTCAGCAGCGCTGTGACGCCAAGATTTTTTTTACTA
>JAQQZS010000016.1:11147322-11157984 GCA_030068045.1 Platyallabes tihoni | reverse complement strand
GTTTCACTGTGTACTAACTGTATATGGTTGAAATGACAATAAAAGCCTTTGAACAGAACTTTGAACTGAACTCAGACACTAGACTTTAATTGTGCTCTAAATTACTTCAGAACTTTATTTTATCTCAGCAAAAAACAAACCCATGTCTATGGGAATATATTAACCTCTGCATTAATAAACCACAAGTAGCATTAACAAGTACCACCTTTATATGAAAGAAAGACATCTACAACAAGTAAACAAACAATTACACCATCAACTAATGTTTAATTCTATTTGTAAGTGAAATTAAACCCACAGTTGTGTTGCTCTGCCATTTGACTTGCAACAAGTTTAAACAAATCAGTTACAAGAGCTCGCTGCACTGAACTTACACCCACGATCGAACCCTGATAATTTATTACACACGTGTAATACCTTCACACTAATCATTACTAGTGTGCCGCTGCACCTTGTAAGTGTGTGTATATTACTGCTGTACACGTGCCTGCTCATAGTCATTGTGATTTTTACAGACACCATAAACACAAGTGTACCTTATATTTACAGATACCATTAGCTCTTGCAGCTTAGCTGAAAAGTGCTGTTAGCCAGCTGCACATTATGTCAGAAGTGCTTATTCCTATTAAAAACCAACAACTTGTCAGAATACTGACAAGCCTGGCAGGTCTCATCACAATCAATCAGCTTGTGCGCTACTGAAGCCTTGAGCAACTGCCATCTTTTTTACAGTGATAAATTTGCCTTACAATCAGTTCATATTCGCATAAAATACTAAATCTAGAATCTATACACTGTTTAAAAAAAAAAAATCTGGCAGATAGCTAATGCTGTTTATCCGGGCTGCGGGGTCAAGAAGTTTCACGTGCCATACTGACTTAAGACGTGCAATAACACAAACACACAGGAAATCTAGTTTTTCTTTCATTGACATTTCAGTGGAACATATTAAGGAACAGATTAAGCAGTGCTAGTTTATGAATGCTGAACAAGCCAATGGACACATCGACATGCATTTCCAGTTCTTGGTGCACAAATACTTAGCATGAATGCAGACCTATTTTAAGGGATGATGCAGTGCTCTGGGTGCACTGGAAGCTACAGTATGTATAGCTGTGAGCTCTGGTGATTCTTTCGAGTGCAACAAAAATAGCTGGAAAGTCTGCCATGCTGCAGCAAGTGAAAAGGGCCATGACTGTGTATTTACATCCCCTGTCACTGGGTCACGTGATGCACCAACTTTACACACCATGCAAAGCTGTTGTTCGAGCTGGACCCAGTGAACAGAATCTACATTCACGATCCAGCCTCATACTTGAATATCTCATAGAGATATCTCAAAACAAGGATGAGTCATCAGCGGAGGAAGAAGCAGAAGCAGTTTCTTAATCATGAAGACAATTAAAGTCATCAAGATGCCATAAAACACAAACCAAACCAGTACTATAAAATACACCTACCATGTTTATGTTGAGCTGACACACTTAGTTAAAGTGACTTACAAAGTGTGTCATGTTTCAATGCATCACAGAGCTTAGGATGAAGATTATTTTACAAGTGACCTGAAGTTGCTCTATGGCAGTCCTAGGATTTGACCTTGCAAACTTCTGGTCATTGGTGAAGTCGGCACAACTGCCAGGCCTGCTTTCTTTTCAGGCGCTTAGAATCAAAAAGGTCACTGAGTACATCAACTCTAAGCCTGGGTACTATAAAGAGACATCATCAGTACTATGACATAACACGGTGACACTATTTTCTGACAGTAGTCCAAGAATAATAAAACATTGTAGGAGGTATACAAATGAATTTTTAGATATCCAGTGTTTAGCAAAGTATTAGATTATTACTGTGTTCTTTGGTAACAGACCTAAAATATGGTCTGTTCTAATTAGAAAGCAGCATGGTACAGTCTGCCATCCTTCTTGCAGGAAGCAAGCCATATTTTGGTCACCAGATGAGCACAACCCATAAACAGTTTAAACAAATGTTCAATGCATCACTATGAGTGTTCCAATCTCTCCCCCCCCGCCCCCCCCCCATTCGGTGGCCTGTCCAGTGTCCTGTGTATGGTTCTGTTTAATTTCAGAATTTAAGGTTACAGTCTGGGAGCTGCAGAAGCCTCTGGGTCACGTTTATGTTCAAGTGAGGGCTGACAGCAGGAGTCTGGTACTGCATGGTACGGGATGGGGGAGGGGGGGGGGTGTCTTACACCTTCTCCAGACACACTCGGTCTAACATCACACATGCCATGACTTTCTGACATGACATCTAGTATGTGAATTTAAGTGCAAAAAATCTAAACAAGTAAACTGCCATAATATCCCATTGAACAATGTTAAAACCATAATACTGAAAAATTACTATTATTACAACAAAAGATGTTCCTCTTCCAGAAAGGACACACAGCTGTAGTTACGCTGCTTTTTGAGAGAAGACCATTGGCATTTTCCTCCTGGATGGACCACAAGAACAGCAACAATATTTTGAAGTGTCCATATTGACAGTATTGTGCCAGGTAAATATCCCAATAATGTTTATGTATACATTAGCTCAAAATTACCTAACAGGAGGAAAAATGATTGCTTTCAGCCATGAGAGCTTTTGAGAAAGTTTCAAGTTAGCCAAGCCCCTGTAGCTCAAAGCAGGGAACAAAAAAGAAAAATCTATGAGTTCTGTAAACACACACAAATGTGTCCCAGTGCTGATAAAGAGCAGCGTGTGTTGTGGATTTTACAGACATCTGTGAATGTCGCAGTTTCAAATTAGGAAGGATGTGGCAGGGAAACTGATCAACATCTGCACCATTAGACAGAAAATGTTAACCTCTGGGAAACAATCACTCTGAGTGATTGCATTACATTCTGACCGACAACAATGCTGTAAATAATACAGATCTGAGGAGGCTTTAAAAAAAAAAGTCAATACAAGGTAGTAAGTACAACAAACGTTTTATGAGGTGCATAAAATAATGATCTTGTTTGGGTGTTCAATAAACCATATAAATACCAAGGTAAAAAGTTCAAAATAGAAATGAAAAAAAAAAATAATAAATTCTTGCAATATCATAGTGAAAAATTGTTGCTGTTTTTTCCCTACCATATTGGACATTTTACTTTGGCATCTACAGTAGATGGCTTTTGAAGGACACGGATTACCATATTTTACAGTAAAACATTCCTGATCAGGGATGTTTAACGGTAAAAGATGGCTTACCTTGAGCTTATGACAGGTCACAATTCAAGCAGAACACAAAAGCAAATGAAAGTAAATTGGAAAAGTGACATATTAAAGTACAGAAAAGAGGCTTAGAACATGAACACATTACTTTAACTACTGTACAGAGACCCACAGAGACACTACAGTAATGAAGACATTAATAACAGCTCTAGTGCTTTATTTTACTCAGTATTAATTCCAGTCTATATTACTGCCATGCTTTATTTCTGTAGCACGCTATACTCTTACTATTACTCTCCATCATCCATCACTATGTGCTCTGGTTACAGTAACGGTACATTAATGAGCTCGCGGAGTAACTTTACCACTTTTTATCATTTCCTAATCCACGCGTGACCCTAACGTGCTTCTAAAAGAACAACAAACCCGCGCTTTTATACATTATGACTGTTGTATAATGCTGCATTTGGTTACAAGTTAGGTTTCTACTTCTGACTGACGGAGTTGTACAAGACTGTAAGAGCTTCAGGATAAACTGGACACAATAACAAAGCATTAAGAAACAAAACAATAAGTAGTGAACGTTACCGTCGTAGCATAAAATGCCAATGTTGTTGTTCATTTTGTCCAAGTACTGGTAGTTCAACAGGTCCATCTTGGTAAATAGCATTTATCAAACCAACAGGGGGGAAAACGCCAAAGGCGCTCTCCAACCGAGCTTAAAAAAGGCCCACCCTTAAAAAAAAAAAAAAAAAAAAAACTCCTCTCAAATATAACTTCAACCCGTCTAGGGTCGAAAACTTTACCACGAGAAATTATTCACACGACTGTCGAAAGAGTAGAAAGAATAGTTGAAAGTTTTAAACCCTTAAAATTAATTGTTTAGCGACGAAAAAAATAGAAAAATAAAGAAAAAGCAGCGGATCGCGTCAGTTCTCCTCACAGCCCCGCTGTAAGTCAACTGCACTCACTGACGCGGGCGCGCGCGCGCGCACGCTTCCCTCTCAACCGACCGACCCGGACACTGCGCATGCGCGCTACATCACCAAACACCTCGAAGGGTACTACGCACGCGCGCTACATCCCTCCTTCTTCCTGAGCGAAGGCTAAATCCCAAACTGCACCAAAGTGGCAAAAATAAGTGCACTCAGTGAAACACTCAGAAAAATAAAATAAGAACACTCTATATCGTAGTGCACTATTTGACCATGATAACTAGACATGAACAAAAAATACAAATAAATAAATAAAAAGGACATGGACACAATCACTCATTTACCTCAGAGTGTACACCTGTTAAAAGCATAATATTCTCACCCTCCATGTCAATGATACAGTATATTTCCACTGTGAGAATACCAAACAATGCCAATAAACAGTAATCACTCAGCTGTGCATAGTGAAAACAAATATGCTATTTAGATAGAGTAATAGACTAACATAACCTATTAAGCATTTCTCTTTTTCTTTCTTAAAAAAAATTAAATGTCAAATTTCTAAAGCTATTCATTCAAATAAAAGTTTCCCAAATAAATTTTAACAAAAGTAAAATACAGAGAAATCAAGCTGTACGTGTTTATTATCAACTCTCTAGTGCCCCCATGTGGTTAACGCGATGTGTTAAGTCAGCCTAATCAGAGCAGGATAATTGTAAAAAAAATTTTTTAAAAAAACATGATCTATCTATCTATCTATCTATCTATATACACACACATATATATATATATATATATATATATATGCATGGTGTAATGTACAATGCATCCTGTATAGTGTATAAAAACAAAAAAAAATGACTGCTTGAATTTGTCTTATTTGTGACAAAACTCAAAATTAGACAACAAAGTTCCTTTATAATTAAATCTATGCTGTAATGTCATAAAAAAAAACATGACCGAGGCAATACAAACACACCAGAACAAAGCAAAAACGAACCCTTAATGAAGTGTTTCTCCAAGTGTGGCCTCCTTGTGGGCTGTGTACCAACTGCAGGTGCAGATCATTTACATATAGATTACAACATAGTTAATTTCTCTATTCGCATCCATTCGTCTTCTTACATTTTTCACTGTTTTCATAGAGAATCAACTATGAACATTTGGACAATCAGGCTTAACAATTAATTATTTGTGCTTAAACTTTCATTTGTTGCTTTACACACTATGTACTGTATGCAGATGGATTATTACAGTACATTACATTGAACATAGAATTTTGTTCTGTTTATGAAATAATACACAGTTATTGTATAGTGTTTGAGCATCATGTGCGTTGATCAGATGTGTGATTAAATGTTCGAGTAGGCCACAGGAGCTGTCCAAATTACAAATTGACAGCTTATGTTTGGTAATGGCCGACATGATGACATGACATTTAAAAATCTGAATACAGACGGTTGTCAGCAAACCAGCAAGACGACTGCATATTGCATTATACTACTGTATTATGCCTAGGGTGTGTCCATGCACTGTGTTTTCAAAGCACAAGGATAAACTGTAGTATTATGCCTTTCTAATTGTGCTGTCTAGGCGTTATTAATTAACATGCCTGACCGGTTAAGCTGGAAGAAGTAAAAATCAGGGTGTTACCATTATTAAAATGCGCATGGGACTAGTAGGCTTGTAGCAATCCACACACATAATAAACAACATATTATTATTATTATTATTTTACTTTTACTGTCAAAATCCCATGAAATGTAATTTGCCACAAACGTGATAGCAGCTGCTGGGTTATTATAATACTTGTGAGTTATTTGAATGACCTTGTAAAAGCTACTCTGACAGATAATAAAAAATTTAAATCATACTTCACTGAACAATGAAAAAATAGATCGAAGGAGTAAGCATATCGTACCTATTCTAAAGTTACTATATATTAATATAGTCAATCATTGGTCGTTATTAACTTATTCTATTAAATGATGAAGCACTAATCTCTTAAAGCATGTTCTCAGGGGAGAAAAATCAGTAGTCCAGGTGCTCAGGATGGGCAGATTTCATGTTAGGCTATCTTTTTATTTTGCAGTTACCCTGTGAACAAGTGCAACCTAAAATAAATGCCTTCACTTTGTATATGATACAATACATGTTTAAACTTCATGAGCTTGGTATGACAGTGGTGAGGCGTACCACAATTATGTAACTATAACGGCTTTTTCCAAACGTCACGACCTGCTGCACCACATACTGTACATATCAGCCAAGTGCAACATAGTTTACTAGGTTTACTAAACGGATTGTTTAGCATGCACAGATGACAGACGTTCTGTTCAGAACTTGCTCTTAGACTATGCAAAATAAAGTATAGTGTGGAACCATTGCGTAACTTTCTTGCTTACTACATGCGGTTGCCTCAAGGTTAAACATATCTAGAGAAAACAACAACGCTAGCCAGAATTAAATATTATCTAACATGCGATGCCAGGACAGAACGGCAAATCTCATGGCCTAAACTTGCAGACGTTGTGTGGAGGGTGTGTAAACCTGGTATGCATGGGGCATATTATGCTTAACCTACACTTCAATAGGAACACCTGTATGCCTGCAAATTTATGCAGTTAACTAAGCAGCAGCACATCAGACCTACATACACGTCAAGAGTTTAAATTAATATCAATTAAGTTCAATAATTAAGTTCACACATCATAAATAAAAAAAAAAAATTAAAAAGAGCGATGTTTGTGACTTTCATTTTGGCTTATTTGTTGGTAACTGAATAACTGGTTTGAGTATTTCAAATACTGTTGAGCTCCTGGGATTTTCACAGACAACAGTCGTTAGAAAAACACAACAGTGAAGGAAAAAACATCCAGTTATTGGCATGTCTGTGGTTGAAAACACCTTGTTAATGGAAAAGGTTTTAAAAAACAATGCTCGGGCTGGGTTGGGGTGATAGCAACTTGGGTAACCGATAACGAAGTTACAAAGTAGAACATTTCCACACCCCTGATTAAGGGCCTGATACAAATGGGCACAATGGAGCTATATAGTAGTGAAACAACATTTTATACAAGCTTGGTAGAAAGTAGGCGTTGTGGTCATTCGTGAGTCAAAGCCAAGTGCGAGATGTCAAAGGCACATTTATTAAAGCAAACTATGATAACACGGATTGCACAGCACATGGAAATGAAAAAAAATATATTTTAAAACAATTTGTATTAAATACAGACCTTGAAATACAGACTTGCTCTGAGGAAGTTGTTTTCTATTGAGGTCGACTTTTGATCTACTGAAGAGACGGGAAGTTGTCAGAGAAATAATTACATATTGAGGTCAAAAGTTTTAAAAAGTCAAAAGTCAAAAGCACACTGAGTGCGCAACATGCTACTGTCTTTATTGATTTACAAAATGTAAGCTTCAAGCAATCTTACAGAACAGGGAGTGCTGTTGTACTGAATATCGGCACGGCTGTGATGAGATCATAGGCATGACTTGTATGTGATATTGCTTCTCTACAAGCATTTGTTTGTTCATTTAACCAGATATTGTCCTCCAGTATCCTTCCGCGCCTGGTGGAACTGACTAACAGTATTATGGGTAATGTCGAAAACTTTTCAAATGAAAATGAAAAAAATGTTGTATGAAACTTTCCTTTATTCTGACACTTGCAGTATTTTAAGCAGGTGTTTATTTAGAAGCTCCAACCTGCACTCACATGAACCAGGAAGTAGCTAAATTACCCTCCTGATAATTTAATTCCGTTTGAAATTTTACTTTCCCGGTTAACCTTTAACTGCCTTGGTGTAATCTCAGGCACAGTGAAGACCAAAAAAAGAACCAAAGCGGATTTATTCAAAACCAATGCCACGCCTTTCATATGACCTCTCTCATCACTGGGATTACAGCTCTGTCTCTAACTTGGCTCTCAATGGCAAGGGGGATTAAAGGTCTATTCACCCTGTGGCTGTAACCCCCCTGCACAGTCCTCCCTATATCCCTGTCAGTTTAAAGGAGAATGCTCCTCATTGGCTTCAGAGAACCATTGTGTCGAGTTTCACATACCCGGGACAAAGGCCACACCGGGTGTGAACAGTGGCTCCATTCAATAAACTGCTTAATCCATTGTCTTCAATCGTGGGGACTTCCCCCCTTGGATGCAGCAGCGGACCAAGGCTGGAGCTTTCTCGCTTCCAAGAAGAACTACTATACACACCAAGTCCAGCTACTAAATTATGGTTAACCATCTCTACCCAATGGCTAAATTATTTATTTAAAAAAGCATATTATCCAACTGAAACACAGAACCATTCCCAGCAAGATTTGATGGGATGCAGTAATTTCAGTGCACATTACTTATTCCCACCCTGTTCTTTGCTCTTGGTCCAAATCTTATAACAACACTTAAACTGTGTTGGGATAAAATCTGGGATAAAAATCAAGGCTGTTATTTTTTCATGGGAAAACTTTGCCTGCTAATTCATTATCAACCACAGCCTAATGATGCAACAATCATGCTCTCACTAATTCTACAGTAACAATTTAAGTCTACTGCAATTACTCTTCATTGTTCCACGTTAAATAAATAGGCATAGATAACGTGTATATAAAACAGGTCAAGCCATCATTAAATAGATTATATGGTACATAAAAAGACGCATGCAGTATAGTGCTTCTCTTCAGTTGCAGCTCCAGTCTGACGTTACGTAAGCAATAAGATTATGCACACGCTCAGTTTACTTCAGAAAAAGTGTACTGTAGGTCACATTATCACACGATCTGTTTGTGTAAATTCAGCCAAGATTTTACAGGGATCCTCTTCATACAGTGTGAAGCAATAACATTTTAAATGCCTGCTAAAATCACACAGTATAAACCTGGCCTCAGGGGGAATTGCAAACGATGGCAAACTGAACACTGGACATTGAGCAAAAACAGGTAGCTGATTTCATGGCTAACCCTTGTCTTCTTACGAAACAATCACGTGTTTAAGCAATTTCCATCTGGAATTTATCAAGTTCTTCGAATTTTGAAACTTTTGTTTACTAATCTTGGAAAGCCACTGATATATCACAACACACACACACACACACACACACACACTGCAGTCCTTGTACAGAAATGAATGCTGGTGGCATGTGTAAGTTATATCTCTTTCTATGTCTTTATCATTCCCACAGACCCATGTTGATTTTTATACACAACTTAGCTTTCTATTCTATTTATTCAATAATAAATATTCAATCAGTTGGGTAGTGGCTTCATCAATACCTTTAAAGATTTCACAGTCATTTTTGAACACACAATAAAAAAGATTTTATTCAGACATTCTTAATATTACATTTTACCCTGGACTGATCATACACATATGCTAGTTTTACATGTGTACAATTTAAAATCACATTCTGGACGTCAACAAACTGAAGTCACAACCCTCATGTCATTTCAATTCAAAACTCTTTCCACGCTTTCTCCTGTCTGACTGAATATCGGCACGGCTGTGATGAGATCATAGGCATGACTTGTATGTGATACCAAGGAGTTTTGCACCAACATACATGCTGGTGAGACAAAAATGCAGAAAGGACACAATAAGTTATGTTTACTGTTTTTCTGACCTTATGTAATTGGGTGCATTTTCAAACAGTGACATAAGTATGAGAAAAGCAATACTCTGGTGAATGATTTTAATTTTGATTGCCTCAAAGACATTGACATTAATACAGTGGGGCAAAAATTATTTACTGTAATCAGCCACCAATTGTGCAAGTTATCCCACTTAAAAAGATGAGAGAGGCCTTTTAGGACTAAATCTGCAATAGGTTAGCAGCTTGGTGTGAAGAAATCAACTGTGGGAGCAATTATTAGAAAATGGAAGACATACAAGACCACTGATAATCTCCCTCGATCTGGGGCTTCATGCAAGATCTCACCCCGTGGGGTCAAAATGATCACAAGAACTGTGAGCAAAAATCCCAGAACCACACAGGGGACATAGTGAGTGACCTGCAGAGAGCTGGGACAAAAGTAACAAAGGCTACCATCAGTAACACACTGTGCTCCCAGGGACTCAAATCCTGCAGTGGCAGATGTGTCCCCCTGCTTAAGCCAGTACAGGTCCAGGCCCGTCTGAAGTTTGCAAGAAAGCTTTTGGATAATCCAGAAGAGGATTGGGAGATATTATCATATACCCAAAATAGAACTTCGTGTTTGGAGGAGAAAGAATGCTGAGTTACATACAAAGAACACCATACCTACTGTGAAGCATGGGGGTGGAAACAATAGGGGTGTTTTTCTGCAAAGGGACCAGGATGACTGATCTGTGTAAAAGAAAGAATGAATGGGGCCATCTTTCGTGAGATTTTGAGTGAAAACCTCCTTCCATTAGCAAGGGCATTGAAGATGAAACACAGCTGGGTCTTTCAGCATGACATTGATCTCAAACACACCACCCGGGCAACGATGGAGTCGCTTCGTAAGAAGCATTTCAAGGTCCTGGAGTGGCCTAGCCAGTCTCCAGATCTCAACCCCATAGAAAATCTTTGGA
>JAQQZS010000016.1:11125841-11140816 GCA_030068045.1 Platyallabes tihoni | reverse complement strand
GGGAATCGAGCCTGGCCGGGAATCGAACCCGGACCCTGGAGGTGCAAGGCGACAGTGCTAACCACTACACCACCGTGTTGAAGAAAATTTGAGGCTCCTTCTGAGGTCTTCAACATCTTTGTCTTGAGCACTCACTACATGTTCCATGTGTAAAAACCAAACGTCAAATTCTATTTCATCATGGAACAAACGTGACTCATGCCTTCATCCTGTGAACCTCCTGGCAACCTTGTTACATCACATGCATATTAACTTGCGACAAGCCAAAACATAAGAAGCTTAACACAGCACAGAAGTGAGACATGAGACTTGCACACACCTCTCACAAAAGACATGGTGAGCAATTACTGACACGTCTGTCCCCCAGGAGCTGCCGGCATGTTGGGGCAGTCCGCTGAGACGATGACAAAGAATATGCATCGGTCTTTTATGAAGAAGGTGGAAAAAAATGTCCCAGGGGCCCAAAGGTCAACTTCCTGTTTGGGTCTAGGCAACAAGTGCTTGTTGAAGCAAAGCTCTGGCCAAAAAAAAAAAAAAAAAGCCGTTCTGGTTCTGTAAGTAGCTGGGTGATCCCCAGTGACTCATCATTCTACCCATATTTATCAGTTAATAAATATGCAAAATAAGTCTTCCATAAACCATCGCATCGCACACAGCTCAGGAAGGTCTTCCTGATGCCTGATCTGTGCTTTTGAGGTAGTAGGTTGATGGTGCATCCAAATACCTGATAAACTAACAGCCTCCTGCTTCTTCTTCGGTTACTTTAGAGGCTAAAGAACCAGTGGTTCTGTTGGGAGCATGATTAAGTTAAACCCATTGCACTGGGAAAACCCTAAACTGTTCAGGACAGCAGCTTAGAGGGACCAGAGTTCAGGACCACTGGTCCATTTTAGAAAATGTGAATGAAAATGGGATGCGAGAAAGAGCAAACATACATATGCACACACCAATAACTACACAGCAATCCCTAATCCACCAAATCCACTTCCTACAAAGCATGTTTACAAAATTCCCATCACCCCACCTCCTGGGACACTGACACTAAGTAATGATATTAGGGACTCAAACACTGGTGGTGTACTCGTATGCCCCAGAAAAAGAACTCTAAAACGGGTATCCTATCAATATCAATATATTATGTAAAATAACTCGTACACAACAATGCAAGAATAAGAAAACCTTCAATTATTTTTTCTTTTTTGAGGGTGTGAACCTGAACTAATAAACTTGTTGTTGATGAGGAAACATTTGATGTCTTCTGGAGGTCTTGAGCATCTTTGTCTTGATCAACCAAAATTTATTCCCTCAGGGAATAAATGTGCCTCATGCCTCTATTCTGTGAACTTCCTGGCAACCTTGTTACATCACCTTTATATTAACTTGTGACAAGCCAAAACATAAGAAGCTTAACACAGCACAGCAGTGAGACATGCGAGACATCTAACAAAAGAAATGGTGAGCAATTACAGACACATCTGTCCCCCAGGAGCTGCCCACGTGTTGGGGTTGGGGCAGTCCGCCGAGACGATGACAAAAGAACATGTACCGGTTTTTCTTGAAGAAGGTGGGAAAAAAGTCTCAGAGGATCAAAGGTCAACTTTCTGTTTGGGTCTAGGCAACAGGTGCTGGTAGAAGCAGTGTCCTGGCGCAAAAAAAAAAACAAAAAAAAAAAACCCGCTCTGTAAAGGCATGGCTCATTGTTTAACCCACCTCCTGTTGGCAAGAAGCCCTCAGTGCCGAAGGTGAAACCCGAGCCAGGAGCTCTGCTGTGTCAACATTGAGCATTGAACCATGTGTATGCATGGTTCTCCTTCTGTTGGCTATAAAGCAATAAGCGTTTCATTGCCCCAAGAATTACTTTTAGTAGTGCAGCGAGTTGAAGAATACCAAAAATGTGTTCTCCATTTGTGTATATGCCAATGTTTAAAAAAAAAACAAAAAAAAAAAAAAACAGGAAGACTCATGAGCAGAGAGAGGACTTTTCAATACCCTTAGTGATCACTTTAAACTGCTAGCTAGTAAAGTTGAGGAGCAGGTTGTTTAGAAATAATTATGGCAGATGACACTCTAGACATACGGTCTGCTCCACTCCACAGAGAATCCTTGGCTTTCATGAATTAACTGGTTGGATATACTGTAAGCCATGTGGTATGCAAACAGTGTCATCCGGACATGTATTACACTGGTAATAAGAATAACAATTTGCTAGCAGCCAAAAACGAATGCTAGACGGGAGTTTAAACAGGACCCCTAGCAGTTTAGATAAAGTAAAGTTTTCATTTAAATAAAACTATACAGCTTTAGAGGTATGACTTTTATAATTTTATACATTAAACACTTTCCATCCTTCTTTGCTCTTGTCTGGTAATGTAGGTACAATTAGACTCAATACATCAATTCCAACAACTAGGAAAAGCCAACAAACCTGTGATATTTCACATTCTCAATCATCTAGAGATCATGAGTTGGAATGCTATCAGATTCCATCGCCATCCATGGTCGTGGAGTCTAAAGGTGTTTCCACATTAGGCACGAGTTTGCTTTGTTCCATGCTCCCCCACTGACCAGCGTTCACCAGCGTTCACATTTTTGGCCAGAGAATTTGCTTCAACAAGCAACACACATGTAATATGCTCTCTGTTCTCAGGTACACTTGCATATTTTTCACTCTCAGATACAATATGTGACACCTAGTTGGTTTGTGAGCAGCCATTAAACACAAGAAAAGAAGAGACAAGGAAGTAAACTTTCATACTATGGCTAATATTACTGGTTTTTCGGGAAAAGTGTGAGGAGTAATGCCCTTTGGTGTGCCTTCCTACATTATCAGCTGTGGATTAGTACTGTAGGTCAGTCGATGAGATTGGCGCGTGCTACACACACACTGAGATTTTAGAGGAGTCAGGCGACACTGATGCCGTCACGTCTAAACAGAAATCTTCTTCTGGAACAGAGAGGGCAGTTAGTGTGTTCACAGTTGCACATCTGTGTATGTGACAAATAAAATTTTAATTTGATTTAGTTTGAAAAGATGGGTTTAGGGGTCTCAGGGGAAGCTAGTGTTAGTCCTCCACTTCTCCTTCTGATAAGAGACCTCACCATAAATAAAAATAACTTGTAAAAAACTACCTGATATTACTTAATGAAGTCTCCAGCATAACCTCCACCAGATTCCAAAAGAACTCATTACTACAAACTGGTTTAAGGCAGTTGATTACCATCAGTAAATACAATCTGCCCATGTTCTGTTGCCTTTAATGGTTTTCAGTCATGGGTGGAGTAAAACCCGAGTAGCTCGAGGGATTTTTGCAGTCATTTTCCAAGTCACCACCTGACTTGCATCAAAACAGCGTAACCAGTCAGAAACCGCTCCTTCTAGCCAGCTGTGTGTTCTCGCTGAATGTTGTTTCACAGCCATAGATCAGAGCCAAAAGTGAATTTGAGTGAGTCAAGGCCTCTCCCTCGAAGTGTTCCAGCAAGCGAGAGCATTCCTAAGATTTGTCTTCAAAGAAACAAGAGGGAAGAGCTTCAGTTGGGCTCAGCGCACTATTGTGAAAACAGGTCAAGCGCATTGTGTGAGGACAAAAGAAGGACGCACAAGCACAACAAGACTGACATCACATCAGCTCAAAACAAAAACTCAGCAGGGGGACTGTGGGGGGTGAAAACGTCCACTCTCTGGCAACTTCCAGAAGACCAACAGTCAGTGAAGCAACTGGGGCGAAAAAGCTATCCGGTCCTGACTCAGTTTCCTCTCTGTGTATATTTAAGACTTGTTTAAGGATTATTTTACCCTTGAGAGCTGAGGCTTATTTTCATGTCAGTGATTTTTGTTTTAAACAGATTGTGCATGCACACATCTGGAAAGATATGTACTATGTCAAGGTCACCTGACCAGCTAATTAATCAGGCACAATGCAATGCCGGCTCCTCCAAGTGCTTGCAATAAAGCTGTTATAAAATAGTATATGAAACATGCATGCAATTTTTTGTGACATGGATGTCCCACTATCTACCTGTGTGTGATCTATATCCCAAAATTCATCCCATCCCAAAATTATTCAGTCATATTCTAGTTAAAGCCCAGATTTTTTTTTACAGTAGTATAATCAATATATTTAACTTGTATGAAAACTGCCTGAGGTTATTTCTGTGTTATTTCTCCATCTTTGCATACTCAAACCAGTGTCTTATTGAAAGGAAATTAATTACAGTAGCGCTTGGTTTATGCTTGAAATCATGTACTTTTTTTCCATCACTAGCTTGTGTACACCCAATCTCAATAATCCTAAATGCCTGTTGAGCAGGATTTGTGTCAGACTTAATCTAGGAAGGAATTTATTTGAGCGGAGAAAATGCACAGTGATTATGGAGAGATTGTTGGCTGCCGAGTGAATGAATTATTGTGCAGACTGTCTGGAGATCTGTGTGTTCTAGTTCAGATTTTAATCATGTTAGAACACTGACTTAAAATAAATAAATAAATAAATAAATAAATAAATATCTTCCTGTTCCCTGAGGAAAATATTAAGGGATTCTGCATGACCCTGGTGTGATATGACTTTGATGTGCCTTCCTGTACTAATAATCCAAAAGCAACATTATGCAAACAGAGGAGCAGGCATTTCTGCACTGCTTGTGAGTAAATGGAGGGGTAAAAGAAAGCATGAGACTGCAAACATGAGTGCAAACAGTAATATAGCCTACTGAGTAAACTGTTAAAACCAGTGTTATAAACCAGTGTTATAACTATGATAAAAAAAAAAAAACTTTCCTTTCCTCCCTAAAAATGTAAATACAACATCAAGCCATTAATTCATTTATTCATTCATCATTAACCAGATTGCAGTTGATTTGCAGTCCATACCAGAAAGACTGGTTATGTATTTATATAGATTATCCTTGAATTAGACCAAATGCATCCATGTCTATTGAATGCATTGAATATACATGGAAGGTTCAAGTCAAGCCGTGACTTGTAATGAAATCTCTCGTGAATGAAGGTGCAAAACTATTTGACATCTACAGAAGACTTCAAGCACAATATGATGATGAGACTCCTTTGATGACGTTTTACTCTACAGTGAAACATTTGAATGGTGCAAACGTTTTTAAGAAGTATGCCGTATGTCCATGAATGACAGCAATGGCCAAGGTGGCTTGGAACAGTCAGCAAGTGGAGCATTTATCCTTGAAAATTGACAGATAACTTGTCGCCAAGTTGTACAAGAGAGGCATCTGTCTGTAGGAAGTGTACACACAAATGTTCTCAAATACCACTTGCAAATTACAGGAACTCGACTGGGAGTTATTGCCACATCCCCTGTGCAGTCCTGACCTCACTCTAAGTCATTCCCACATGTGTGGGACATTAAAGGAGTTCCTGGGAGGCCAGCATTTCAGATGTGAAGCAGACAGTCAGATCAAACTTTCTACCATCATGGTATCCAAGCACTAGTGAAACACTGTGTACAAGTGCATTAGTGTAGCAGGGGATTATATAGAGAAATAAAGGGAGCTTTTTTACAATCATAACTATGTTCTATTTTTCGGCACAATCAAAACACCCCTCGTATCGTATTGCAAAACAGTAACAAAATATAAAAAATACCAAATAATGCATAACATAAACTTTTAAAATCGTTCCATGGGTGCGTGACATTATGGCACTTCCTCATTCAAACGCTACATTCTAATGAATGATATATGTTGTGCTGAAGCAGAACTTACGTTTTTCATCATCAGCGTGCACTAAAGATGCTGCTCTTGACAAAACGTCCAAAGGCGTTTCCATCCTCTGCGAGATGTCCCTGCTGGAAAATCTCTGATTCAGACAAATCTCTGAATCCCCATGCGTGGAAATACAGCTGGAGGGGAAAAAAATCTCAAATTTGAGCAATTTTTTCTTCATCTGGCCCACTTTCTATATCAGCCGTGCTACAGTACACAGTCATGCAAGACGTAAACAGACCCCCATCGTTTTTTGATAAAATGTAGGCCTCAAAATGTGTTACTAATTAATTAAGCTTGAGGTTAAGGCTTTGTTGACTTTTCTTTTGGGGGCTTTACAATGTAGAACTCAAAAAACATGCATATTATTATTATTATTTTTGGTTCCAGAAACAACTGACAACAACCATAAAAACATGTTTGTGTGATCTTATGTATCTATGCTATTTCTTTGCCTATGTGACTTTTGTTTGTATAGTAGGTTAAAATGAAATAAAATTCAGTTCATTATATTGCCTAGGTTTTGTGGAAATAAAGGATATGTCACTCTATATTGCACAGTCCTGAGCCCTATATATGCTCATTAAAGAAACAGCTAAACAAAAACAAACAGCTAAAATACATTAAATATAGAGCTACACTATGATTCTGTTAATGGTAGAAATAGGGATTTCAAGAATTCTAGCTATTTGTCCACAGGACAGAGTGGCCAACAATCTGGGCTCATTGAAAATGTCTAGAAATTTCACTTCGAATCACGCTTAAACATACTATTCCAGTCTGGAATAGGAATCAATAGTAGCTCCTTAATAATAATGGCAACATATTTTGGTGAACACAATTCATCATCAGCTTGTAAGTCTTTATTTAGTTCTCGCATGTGTTTGTCTGTTAAAGCTCCAGAGTACTAAAAAATATAATATCCAATACTATTAATACTATCTAATACTTGATTTAGAATCAATTGTTTGGTTAATAATGATTTCTAACTTTATTCAGGAAAACCTTGAGAGATTTCTCAATGCTCGCTTTCTTCCACACACACTTCACATTCCTAAAATACTGCCGCAGTGGCTATTTACACTGCAAAGGGAACATAATGGAGCAAAACTACCCCGGGATTGCTTTCTCTATTCTCAACAAACTCGTTGTTTTTTTTTTTTTTTTTTTAGACATTAACACCATTTATTATATGTTGTTCCTCCTTCCAGTTACAGGATTTAAACGGACATGTTTTTTTTTTTCACTCGCTCACGCGAAGATGCACGCGCAAAGATTTTTAACTGCCCATTTTGATTTTCAATGAAACGTAATTACTATTATTACTATTTTAAATTCGTAGCGAAAATAAAAGACGTGTTGTGAAATAAAGAACAGTTAAAAATATACATAATTCTCTCATTTTTAGTATTTAATCCCCTGCTTCACTGAGGAGTCTCGAGCGCTTTACATGTAAACAAACTTCGTTTAACGGCTAACTCAACTACATACCACTAAGTTTGGAGCGCCAATTTGGAATTGTCCGAGACCACGAAAAGTGCTGATAATGTATATAAAAAAAAATAATAATAATAAGCCGAAAAAACATCCACTAGTGGTTTAAACTCCGGAAAATACAGCGCTGAGAGTTTCCAGAAGCTTCCGTGTAGAACCCCAACGGTTGCTCGGCGCGAGCACTCTGGAAGAATGCTAGGAATGAGGGAATTCTCTTCCTGGCAGGTGGCGCGAGCTGACATTTCTGATTGGCTGATCCCGGCCCAATGAGATCAGCATATATTATGCAAATCAACTGATTACATCATATCCTAGTAACAGGTAGCCAGAGAGGTCACGTGTGTGTATTGAGACGCTTACTGCTGCAATTTTACTTCAGAAATTCCAGTAACATTAGTAATGAAATGTCACATATCTTTTGTGGATATTCTGAGGAAACGTCATTAGATTTCTGTCAGTGTTGTCAGCATTTACACTAAATGTTGTAACAAACCAATAATAAACACACTGCAGAACACATGTACAATACTCATTCATATACAACCTTTAGCCAATCAGGCAATCGTGTGTCAGTAATGCAGTGCATAACATCATCCTAAAACACATCAAATGCTTTGTTAAATGTTTTAGCATTTTAGAAAATGTAGATATAGGATTTTTACATTAACACATTGCGGGCCATAAATATTTGGAAGAATCCATTTCTTTTTTTAATATGTTTGCCTCTGTACATCAACACAGTGTAACTAAAATTAAGCAATCAAGATAGAAATAGATAGTGGTTGCATATGTTCATGTTTGTGTCTCCCTCTCTTCTTAATCATGACACCTGAAATACCAAGATGCCATTTTAAAGCCACCATAAAAGCCCTTAATACATTTTTAAAAGAATTACAAGATTTTGAAAATTAATTAGTAATATTTAAAATATATTCTTCAAATTGTCTTTTTATCCCTCAGATTGTTTTACTCAAGACACTTTACAACTTCAGATATTTTTCTTGAAATATCATACATGATTGTATATGACTTTTTTTTAATGTTTAAATTGTGACCCTAAAACACCATGCAAATAAACTCCATCAGCACCTCACAATGAATATTGGTGAAATATTTATTACAATACATATTTAAATATTCAGTTAATAATCAAATGTTCCCTTGTGTCCTCTAATGGTCAAAAACATAAGTTAGTAACATTTTGAAATAAATGTAATCATTTTCTATAAAGCTTAGTTTAATGTTTGTTCATATGTAACGTTTATATTTTTAATTTTTATATTTTACTTTTATTTTCCTTTTACTTTGTTTTTCTTGATAAAAATAAAATAAAATAAATATATAGGTGGTCTACACCCTGGATGGAGTGACAACCAATCACAGAGCAAAAGAACACACAAACTCACACGCCCAATCATAGACTTTGGGCGAATTATAAGTTGAAATTGTAATTCCTGAAGGGAACCCACCAATCATGGAAGAAAGAAAAAAAAAAAAAAAAAAGAAAAAAGAAATCTCACACACGACAGGAGATGAAATTTGAATACCCAACCCCATTGGTGCAAGTCTAAGACACTGTGGCACCAGACCGAAGTTTTTAATAAAATTATACCACCAAATCTCACTTTTACAACATCGCTCCACATCCCTTAAACAGCAGATGACTGAAGGTTCATTAATCCATTCATTCTTTTTTATAGTAAGCGCTTTATCTTGGACTGGAACGTTGTGAATCCTATGCAAAGAATACTGGGTGAGAATATGGGATATGTGCACGCGCACGCACACACACACACACACACATATATATGGACAATTTAGAGGGTGGTGTCTATCCATTTACTGGCATATTGCAATACTGCTCAGGACTTAAGTAGGAACCTTGGTTCTATGATGGGGCAATGCTAGAGTTTTGTTCATTCATTTATTAGTTTTTTTAAACATGGTTTGATGATTACTTGCAATTAAAGTACAGTGAAAATTAAAATGAAACACAGGACCGTGTAGGATTTATTATGGTAATCATAAATAAGTTCATTTAAATATATCCAGAGTGGTCTGGCATTAGGTTTGGACAAGATCATGAGGTAAAATAATATCAAAAACTCATGTAGAATGCAAGCATTCATCTCTCACTTTTTAAAGAAATCACTATGCCTTCTTCCTCCAGCCTTTGAGCATCTTCCACAGCTTCTTCAAACTATATGACACTGTTTTCCTGAGTCCTTTACAAAAAAGTCCAAAGTTTTAATTAGACTTGTACAGTACTAGGTTAATAAGCCGCAAATTTCACATATGCAATAACACAGCAATTAAAAGCTTTACCTGCTGTAGCAATTCCCTTGGCACTTTGACTTATGCTGGAGGTTTTCACTATCATGGAGATCCCTATAAAGACAAACACAAGTAGTTGTATACATGATTACAATTCGTATTACAGGTTTATGTTCATACAAATATTCTACAGTAATATGTCATGGTTTCTACTGTAACAACTCGTTCACAAGTTAGATGACAGTAATAATCCAAGTGTAAAAAAACTAAACTAAAAAATGTGGTGTTATTTCACTGAGAAACGCATATAAATCAGTGTTATAGTGAAGTTTTATGTAAAGAAAAGATTTATATAAAGACTCCTGTGTCAGTATCAGGAGAGTCTCCAGGACATGGGAGACACACACACACCCAGTCATGCACTACAGGCAATTTGCCTAGGATGCATATCTTTAGACTGAGGGGGAACACAGAATACTTGAAGGAAACCCAACATGCACAAGAAAACTCTGCATATGCAGACCGGAGGCAAGAAACCCTCAAACCCTTCACCCGGAGGTGCTAAGCCACTAAGTCAGGGTTCTTCAACTCCAGTCCAGGAAGGGCAGTTTGTAATCCACCAACATGTAAACACATCCACTGAACCTAATTAACATTAGTTGAATCAGCTGTGTTTGCATAGAAGAGTCCCAGACTGTGGTGGACGCTTGACCTCCAGGTCTGGAGGTGAATATCCCTGCACATACAGTACAGTAGTTGGTGTGCTGCCATGTTATACATTAATGAATAAGAAAATCTAAAACTGTCTTTGTTTTTGCTCTTAAGTTTAACAGGTGAGTTTACAGGTTTTTAAATGTTCTCAGACACTCCTACTATTCTCTTGCCAGACTAACGACAAAGAGAAAATAGGGTGAGGTTTCTGAAAAACCTTGTCCTGTCTCACCAAACCGGCTTGCTTAGTCACGGACATGTGGTTAAAATACAGTGGGTCTTTACCAAGACAAAAAATAGCAAAATTATCTGCAAAGACAAGATGTAGACATCTTCTAATTATATGAACATGGACATATGTATTGTTATATTGTCTTTTGCAAAATATAAACAAATTGGTCTAAATACTAATGAATCAATGGACTTGTACACTGCAGTTAAAAAAAAAAGTGGTAAAGGATATTTCGCAAGGAAGCATGAAAATCCACTTTGGTTTGTAAAGGTAATGTGTGCTTTGAATTCTATACTACAGTATTTCTTTTCCGTACTACAGACATAAACCAAGGGGCAACCTCAATTTCTGGAAAATGAAGCCAATGCTAAAATGCTAAAACTTGCAGTTCCTCAAGCGTCCACTGGGAGCTGCCTCCAATACTGAGTCAATCGCCATAGACCCCCATATTAAAAAAACAACAACAGTACAACAGAAATAAACAGGTTTGCAGCATGGTGAAATAATGTTTTTTTTTTTTCCTCCATAGCTACATGTCCCATTCATGACAACTGTAAAGGGGTGAATTTTTATGTAATTCATCAGTTAAATTAAGTAAAAATTATATTAAGCTATATTAAGCTGCAATGCAGGTGTCAAACTGTTACTTATCTGTTATGCCTAATATCAATTTAGCCAACCAGCTAACTGGAATTGTTGTAGTTTGACTTACCACAAGAAATGTTGGAGATGACATGAGAAAGTGTAGGGTATGAATGATGGAGTTTAATCAAATGCAAAGTAATTTTAACATATAAATTAATATTAGCCACCTTTTAGCTAAGCTACTGTACCTAGCTTGTGGTAACTGAGGTAAGTAGGCATGTTACAACTAACAGCCTACTGTTAGCTCCGCCCATTTTCCCATTTTTGGATTAATATTACAATTTATCTAGTTACAGTTACTAACAAAAATCAAAACACCCAAATTGTAAACAATATCTAATAATATGATTTTAATTGGCACAATTATATAGATAAATTAAATAAATAAATAAACACCTGAAGTCGTGATGGGTACACAGTTATTTATAAAAATAAAATTAAAAAAAGACGAAAACAAAAAAATAAAATCTGTCAACATGCTGTCAAAGCACACCAAGCCAATAACTGCAATACTGTACTGTAACAGTAAAGCCTATACATACAGTATGGCATTAAGTAATTCATTAACAATAACAACAACATTTTAAATTATTTAAAATGTTTTAAAACAGGAAGATCAGCTGTTCTGGAATAGTTCTCACAAGAACTATATTGTCAAGAGCATTTGTAAAATCCATCAAGCACCACGATGAAACTGGCTCTCATGAAGACCTTCCCAGGAAAATAAGACCAAAACCTACCTCTGCTGCAGAGAAAAGACGCATCTTAATATCTAAAAACTCTTCAGAGAAGATTATTGTATATTTTGGATTACTCCAGCATTGTTTTACAGAAAGAAAAGAAAAAAATCAGTAAAGACCATGGGATTAGGTGGTGTGTCCAACCTTTTGACTGGTAGTGTGTGTAAAGTATTTCTATACATTTTATATTCAACAACAAAAGTATTTTTGGTCAGCAAGTTAGATTAGATTTAGGTGTAGTGTCAGGTTATTTAGCTGCATTGACTGTTCTTATGAGGAAGTTCCACAGACAGAACTGTGTTACGCATATGTGAGTGTGTGTGTGTGTGTGTGTGTGTGTGTGTGTGTGTGTGTGTGTGTGTGCACGCACGATTGTGTGTACATGTGCATGCACATCTCAACATTAGCAAAAGCACAGCTGGCTGATGATAAAACAAGTCACGGAGCTCATTAAATTTGACTCATTAAATGCGACATTTGAATTGCTTTTGATTTATGGCAATGTAACACCTGCACAGTGTAAAGACACTCAGAACAACATCTGCCCCATCTCTATCTCTCCGAGTTAATCCCTCCATCCTGGCAGTGATGTCAGCATCAAGGGAAAAGCAGGATGTTGGTTACAAGACACTGTAGTTTTGTATGTTTATTATTACAGAAATAACCACACCCACTCACTTTCACCTTAACTTCTCCTTTCCTCCCATTTGTCCTCTTCTGCCTCCTTCACTTTCTCTTCACCATCACTCACTCTCTTTTCCACACCTCTCTCCCCCTCATGTTTTTCCTTCTGCCACATTTTCCATCCTTACTTTCTTTTTTTCATGCACTGATTTCATCCTTTGTCTCACAGGTTTTCCCTTCCTTCCCTCTTTTTCTTTCTCTCTCGTTTTACTCGGTCATCTCCTCGTCTTACTCCTCTCAATATATACACGCGCGCACACATACACTATGCCAGTGGACTCTGAATGAATACAGTTTATTAAGATGTGAAACACAATCAGAAAGAAAAATTAAGCAATATCGCGCAAGAGGGAGTGCTGTATTGCTGGGTATAGCACATCTGTAATGCGGTTGTAGGCACTAGAGTATACATTTATACAACAGTTCCACAAACACCATTCATTATCAACAGATTATAATTTGTTTCTTTATTTAATTAGTTATTTTGCTCCACCAACACACATCCTTCCGTGACTGGCAGAGCCAGTGAACGACAGTTAGCGGATCTACAGTTAGTATAATTACCAAAGGTTGAAATGTTAAGAATAAAGGTGATTTATAGTCCTATAAATCTCTTTATAGTTTCTCTTTATAGCTTCACTTATTCTGCTTTATCAGCTATTACCTCTGTTAACATCCGGGTTCCTGGGTTGAAGCGCAAATAATGATAAATGGATAGCTAGTGCACTAGGGTTTACAATCTCGCCATACAAACAAAGTAGTGTCATTGATCAGCGACTGAAGAGCAATTTGTAATGCAGCCTTGTGTTAGGAGCTAGTTAACTTTGTAGCCATAAATAAAAGAAAATGGATGGTTCAGATGCGATTTTAATCGACCTCGAAGCAATTATTAAGTGGACAAAGTGTTTTTATTAAGATGACATTAGACGAGTTTTCTTTCTGAGCGTGCTTCTCTGATTGGTTTTGAATGAGGTTTTTGCCAGGCAGTTGCTCTCTCCTCACTATAACAAACCGTACCGACCTACTTTCACCCATGCTGCGACCGACGGTTACTGTAATTAACGGTTATTAGAACATGAGTCATGCATGTAATTAGACATCCCAGTGATGTTACCGTCCATTATCACCACTCATGGAATGCCTCGTCCATTCAGCACCGACAGATTGCTTATAACTGCTATATAATTAAAGGTTTGCACAAGCATGGCTAGGATTTGTGCACTTTAGTGGACAGTAATTGCAAGTAAATGTAATTTGTCACTTCAGTATTTGCAGTATTTGCATTTTTTGGGACTTTTTACTTTTACTCCACTACATTTTAAAGTAAAATTTTGTATTTTTTACTCCACTATATTATTTCTATAACATCTGTCATTTCTTCTTATTGAGTGGAAAAAGACATCAATCAGGGTACAGTGCACGCTTCATTTCAGTTGATTTACTTTGACCTGTTGGTTAAACCTATCAGAGGTAAATAATCTAATGAATACAGAACAATTTGTATTATGAGATCAGTGCAACAGCCTACAATACCGAGCACCTGGAAAAATGACTGGAAAAAGTCTTGATTTTGTCAAGTTGTGGAACAAAATAAATAATCCTTCTGTTCTTCTTCCTGTAAAAATCTGAGCAAACACATAGCAGTAAACCTACAGTATTTTTGTGCTAGTGACAATATTCTTTAATGAGTAATCTAATGATAGCTTGCAGCAGCGAAATGTTTCATTGTGCAAGCGTATTAAATAAATTCATCAGTCTACTATAATTGTCATGTATCTGTCAGATAGTAAGCTAAATAATTGGTACCCCTTTATGATGTAACATTACGTTACATCATGTTATGATGGTTCACATTCAGATTTACAAGTGATTTTTATCCAACTCTAATGGGGATGCATCTGTCCTTTGAAACAGCACGCATGTGCAAATCCAAACATCTTTGCTTGAGCCACCCAGGTTAAAATACAGTACATGATGAGTTTATGAGGCACTTATTCATTTTAAACAATGTATACAATTTTAGCAAAAATATGTGTGGGGGTTTGGTCTGGAGGACAGCAAGCAGTTAGTCTACAGTATTTGTTGAGGTCTACCTGTTCTCTTTCACATCGTATGACCACGTATCAGATATGTATCCAATCTAGGACCACATACAAAAATTATTTAAATCCTCCTCATACTTATTAGATAATTGCAGCCAAAGCGTTACTACACTCCAACAAATTCAACAACAAAAATAGTTCATTTAAAGTATCCATTTTCACCCTCCAAGTGGCGCAGTGGTAAAGTGCTCGCCCTATCATCCGGAGATTGCTGGTTCGGTTCCCGGATGATGCTGTAACCTCTCAGGGGCGTCTGTAAGCTCACGCATGCAGAGGGAGGGGATAGCGCTGTCCTCCGAGTGTGTTGCGCCGCCCCTAACGGTGCGTGAGCGAGCAGTTCGAAAAGATGCGGTCGGCTGACGT
>JAQQZS010000016.1:11107106-11125741 GCA_030068045.1 Platyallabes tihoni | reverse complement strand
AACGGTGCGTGAGCGAGCAGTTCGAAAAGATGCGGTCGGCTGGCGTCACGTGGTTCGGAGGAAACACGTGATAGTCTCCCGACTGAGAGGTAGTAGTAGCCTTAATGTGGGAGCCCCCTAGTGACGGGGAGGAATTGGACACGACTAAATTAGGGAGAACATTTGGGGGGGGGGCAGCGGATTAGAGCTCTACTTTAACCAACTGCGATTACTATTTCCATAAATGCAGCTTCCACAAAACGTCAAAACATCCAGTGTCTCAGTATATCTACTATACACCAAACATACGAAAAAGGAAAGTTTGACTGTTTTTCAGATCCACTTAGATTTCCATAGCAAAAAATGACTCACCTGCATGTTGACTTCTCATGATAATGATCAGAGTCAGACTAATTTAATGCCCTGATGTTAAGTGATCTGTGCCGAGGGTGACATCACAGCCTTTTCAAGTCTAATCATGAAAGAAATAGGGCCATAATAAATCACACTGCTTGTACTTTTGATACTTGAGTAAATTTTAAAATGCGGAAACTTTTGTACATTTACTCAAGCAGAATTGTAAATAAAGCACTATTGAACCAGTACTATTTTATCTCTACGTGTGCTCAGTGGTAGGTCTCTTGCCTGCCATGCGGAAGGCCCGGGTTCGATTCCCAGCCCAATGCCCAAACCCCAGCCACTGGATGCAGTGTCGGACACAAGCCCGGATAAAATGGGAGCGTGGCATCAGGAAGGGCATCTGGAATAAAACCTGTGGGGCCCCTTTGGCGGGAGCAGCCGAAAGACTAACAACAACAAACTGGATTTGTGTACTTCATCCACCACTTTCTTACCACCACTATTCTATACAATGTGACACAAGCAAGAAGTAATTCAAAATGAAACTATAAATATTTTACTTTATATTTTGCCTTAGAAAGGTGCAATTTGGAGTTCTATTCTTAAAAAGAAAAAGAAAAAAGACAAAGATATTGGGTCCACATCGAGTTAATGTTATGTTTGCACGTACTATAACTCATCTGACATTTCCCACACAGATTAAATCTCTGAATGGCTTATGAGCTACTAAGTCCACCGTACATCTCGGTTACCTTGCTGTACAAACAGACCACAGTCAGGGTCATGGGCGAGCTGCAGCAAGATCTCCTCCACATCTTGGTTCTTCCCTGGAGGATCCGCCAGCCGTGTGATCTGCTGCTGCAGGGTGCGAGGCAGAGCCATCAGCTGGGTAAACTGGCCTTCTGGACTCTTATCCACCTACCGGAAAACAAGTTCAATACCCACAGAAACATACATTTTTAGAAATCTATAGACATCATTATAAGTCAAAGAACATGTTTACAACTGTTAGTGGAGCGAGCTTGTTGTATTCACCAGAGCTGCTTTAATAAAAAAGGAAAGAAAGAAACATCTGACCAATCAGAATCCAACACTGGGGTACAAATAACTGAAATCATTTATTCAAATCAAAGACTTGATTTATGAGACAAAGCCTCCACGCTTTGGCAGAAACCTAAAAACTTTTCAGAGCTTTATGCTGGTGCCTCCTCTTGACAATGTTTAAGCAATCCTGCATGTTCTTGGCAACCTAACGCCTGGCATGTTTAAGCAGCTCTAATGCTCTTCATATCAGGCAATTTGACTTGGCACAGACTTGTGAACAGTCAACACCACACTTAGTTATAACTCAAGTCTTTCGAAGTCTACAAGGCAGATACACGGTAATGGCAGAGCTGTCTCAACAAGTCTCTGTCCATCAGATTCTACGAAATGGAGGTCAAAATAAGATCTAAAGTGTGAGGCCAAAAAAAAAAAAAAGAAGCCAGCAACTCAATAAGTGAAGTTTCAGAGTTATCTGAGTTTGTATTATTCTAAGAGAATTAGGCGAGTTAAACAGGTTAGAAAACAAACAAACAAACAAAAAGACAATGCTACATTTCAAAGAGTCAAGAATTAAACTTTAAGAAAGGTGTGATGATGCATCATTCACCAAATCTGACCAGCACACAGACCACACCCCCTTCACTTCACTGAATCCGACAGGCATAGAGACCACACCCCCTCACTGAGACGCACAGGCAGAGACCACACCCCCTTCACTAGCAGTGCATGCACCTTCATCTTTCTTACTTCTCTGCTACTTCCTTTTACCGCATTTATAACATATTTTGCTTCAGAGCAATTAAAAATAATGATAAATCTTCACAAAATGACAGTCTAACATAAATGTGAAAATTATTTGCCTCAAAATAAGTTAAATATTTATTTAGTATACAGTACTAGTACTCGACTAGTACTCATCTCAAGGTGTTACTTGATCACTAGCTCCCCCTGGTGGACAAAAACTACAAAGAAAGCCTTATAAGCTGATTCCAGTCTCACCTCCAGCCTCCCTTGCTGTGGCTTGTAAACCACGTGCGGGCATTCTTGCAAAATGTTATTATACAGAATCTGAAAGTGCTTCATGTTGTCCTTCACGATGTTGGAAACCTTAGCTTTATCTTCACCGATCACCATCCTGAAATCCCCTACAAGACATCACATAATCACAGAATTAAACAGACATGATGCTACAATTCCTGTACACACCTGACCCAGGTCCTTGGTCAGAAGTAATGAATCTAACCTTGTTGCTCAAGCACTAAAATGATATGAGCATGCTCGCTGTAATACAACTCCAAACTGAGATCTTAAAAAGTGATTGAATTCTCATTCGAGAAACTGAATCAAAGACTGTGGTCTGATTTAGCTGATTAATAAATGGGTTATTTTGGTCACCAGAGTAGGAAAGTCCAGCGATGTTGAGAAAAAGCTCTTCCTCTGAGAAACTTTCTGGAAGCATGAGGAAGGAAGCGATCACTGCACTCTTTAGATTCGCCACCAGAGCCATCCGCAGCTTGACGTGATCCTTCTGCAAAAGTACACGGACCTGAGGAAAACGGGACATGGTAAAGAAGACCGATTATATACGTGTAGGATTCAGATGCATCAGAAAATGCTAAACTATTGAGATCCCTGCTGAAAAATCCAGCTCTGACTTTGCTTCCACCAAAATGCAGCAGCAAAGCTGGCAGAACAACTTTACAGACTTCTGTCATCATGATCAACATTGCACTACTTTGTTTAAAGATGTATTTGGCTTAATTTAAAAGGTATAAATGGTGGCACGGTGTCATTGCGATAGCACTGTCGCCTTGCATCTCCAGGTCCTGGGTTCAATTCCGGCATTGGGTTTGTGTGCATGGAGTTTGCATGTTCTCCACGTGTTTGGTGTGGTTCCTCCGGGTTCTGCAGTTTCCTCACACAGTCCAAAGACATGCAAGGTTAATTGGCAATTCCCAAATTGCCTGTGGTGTGTGAATGTTGACCGGAGTGTGTGACCTGTAGTGTGTGAGTGCTGACAAGATGGGAATAAATACAATGGTCACCATTGGCCTCCAAGGTACCTAATTGGACTACAGAGGTTCCTAGATGAATGGACGGAAAGGTATAAATACATATATTTCAAAAGGTGTTCAAGTCAAACCAGGACTTTTTATTGCGCAGAATAACACTGTTATGAGAGTAAAAAATACCTATAATCCCCGGCTGTACTAATGCACTTATCCCAGTGTTTCACTAGTGCTTGCATACGATCAAGATAGAAAATTTTCTCAGTACGCCAAACCCATGATCAGACTAACCGTTTTAAATCTGAAACAATGGAATCCCAGGAACTCCTTTAATGGCCCATATATGTAGAAATGGCTTGGAGCGAGGTCATGGCTGTACGTGGGATATTGCAATAACTCCGAACTGAGTTCCTGTAATGTGCAAGTGGTGTTTGTGAATGATTGTGTGTACAGTTCCCACAGACAGATGTGTCTCTTTCACAAGTTGGTGACAAGTTATCAGTCGTTTTTCCAAGGATCAAGCATTCCACTCGATTAATGTCCACAAGAACAACTGGAGTGGGCTCAGAGTCATCTCGGACTTGGATCTTCATTCATGGATGAACTTCCTTCATTAAATGTTTGTACCATTCAAATGTTCTACTGCAACTAACAGCCTCATCACCGCATTGTGCATGAAGTCTTCTGTAAATGCCACAGGTCACAAGAAAGTCCCAGTTTGACTTGAACATCCAGACACATAAAAATTACATTTTGTGTTTCAAAATGTGCATAAAACTGATGGCAAACTTAATTTATGCATTAAAAAAAATAAAATTTTCAAACTGTTTGTTACTACTTTAGCTCTCTTCATCGCTGACTCGGTTAGTGGGGAATGTATCATGTTATACAAATTGCTTAAATATCTGTAATCATTTAAACATCCCACCTTTAAACCTAGTCTATATTTATCGCGATTCTTTTTGATGTAAAATGTACTGCAAGTCAAATACATCTTCAAAAAAAAAAAAAAAAAAACAATATACATAAACAATATAGTTTGCATGATCCAGCTTGGTCTGGGTTTCTTTATCTACTGTATTATTAAACTTAGCAAGGATTTCAACCATCACCCTATTGAAATTAAATTGGGAAATCCTTACAGGTTTGTGCAGTCTGCCTGCTATATACATAGTTTTCCAGTGAAGCAAGTCGTCAATCAGGGTGTCAGTGCTGATGATGCCATACTTGATCAGCTGCGGGGGGGGGAGACAAAAAACAAACAAACATTTTAGCACAGTTTTAGACTATAACTAACTAAAGAGACCGGATCGGATCGTGCCGGTCCTCACCTGTATTAATCTTTAAGTGCTGAATGGGTGTGCAGATGCATCAGTGTAACACTCAGGACAACAACACACACACACACACACACACAAGCACATCAGGATTTCTGAGCAGAAAACAATGAAATGAAGAAAGTCTTTAAAATGACTTACTAACCCTTTCCTCCCAGGGCACTAGGGTGTTGTAGTACACTCCGGCTCCATACTCATTCTGAATGCTGCTGATGTGCTTTGGACCCAGGTATTTGAGGAGAGAGTAGTGTTTCCTATTTTCTCTTAAGTTCATGGTGTGCCATGTGATGGGATCATCCACAGCAAACACAAAGTCCAGCATGTTATTCTGCAAACACAAAGTCATGACTTTAAATAATATGCAGCTGATCTACCTTCAATCTTACGTGATTGCTTTCAGAATTTAAAGATCTTACCCGCATCTGACCTTTACTGGTCCCTGCCTGCTTAAACACTCCAGATCCATAGGCAAAGGCTAAGCTAATGTCTGGTGGGAACTGGGACAGGATCCTCCGATAAAACACACTCGTGCTTTGTAACGACGTGAGCGCCATTTAAAGTATTTTTATTACCTAATTCTCCATGCGCTGTTTAAAAACTCTAAATTAATCTCGGTCATAGTTTTCAGTTAATAACTAATTCAACCTGCACAGGTTCATATGAAGCAGCATGCTAGCTCAAGGTTCAACCCCAAATCCATTTCTGCACTGCCTTTAGTGCACTACCTAAGCTGCAGCAGCCACTACGTCATATCCTATGAAGTCACCTATTAGAGAAAGTAGAACGCTATTTGATACCCGGCCAATTTCGTATATACTAAGTAGGTATCAAACTTAAACTGTTTATAACGTCCATAACTTATTAAAAATGACTACGTCGTTTTTGTCAGGGACGAAATGAGATTAAATCTTATAAAACAAAATAGGGTTAGACGTTTAAATGTATTTAGCCTTCCGTTAAAAGTCCCTATTAAACAAATAAACGTTGCTATGATACGGAATCGAGCTATTCAGGAAAACAGACCATCGCCATCTTGCGGTTAGGAGGACACCTGCTCAAATAATTTTTTTAAATTATTATTTGATATATATATATTTAAATATTTAAAATATATTAAATAATAAAACCACCACTATTGTTTACAATTACACGATTGATTATGTATCGGCTAGTTAAATTTACAATAAATCTGTAATAATCTTACAGTTTACAAGACCACTCTTGTTTGCTCTTCATGCTAGTAAACGACTCTGCTCTCAGATTAAAAACTAGCATGAACGCTAAAACTTTGGAAGCTGATTTATTACGTGTGTGTGTGTGTGTGTGTGTGTGTTTGTCTATCGTTCTCCGCCAGGTGGTGTTGGTGTGTAAATGTGCAATAAGTTAGTTTGACCACTAGTTTGTATTTTTTTATGCAGCAGGGCAAAACTCTCACATAATGAAATCACTCTATGACTAATTACTTTGGGGAATTTGTTTGTGTTGTGGTTAATTATACAAATGAACATACATAATTATAGAGGAGCATATTCCTTTGATCATGTTTATTAATAAAAGAAAGATGGTAATGAGTAATGACTACCATTTTTACTAGGATACAATATTGTTTATATTATACAGAAGTTAATTTGGGTCACTAAGTTGATGAATTGTACAGACACACATTGGTGACACTGGGTGGGGGGGGGGGTGGGGGGGGTGGTTTCTGTGGCCGCAATTTACTAAAGCGTGAGAATGAGATACTGTTGTGGCCACAACTTACTAAGACATGGGAATGAGATACTTTGTTTTGGCCACGACTTAATAAAGTGTGGGAATGAGATACTATGTTGTAGCCACGACTTACTAAGGCATGGGAACAAGATACAATGTTGTGGCCACAACTTACTTAAAATAGTAGCAAAATAGTACAATGCATGGCCACAAGATACTATGATGACCTAAGAACATGTGATAATGAGATCATTCATGTCTCAGATGTTACAGGATGTTTGTTGTTTTGGAGTTATGCTTTGTATCAGTGAGTAAATAAGGGTAATCATTAGTCTATACTAACAGTTAAACTCAATTTAAATGTCTCTCCAGTTTACAAGAGGCTAAATGCTACCGTATGAGGTTATTAAGTTGTGGCCACAACATAGAATCTCGTGGCCATACATTATATTTTGTTCCAACACCTTAGTAAGTTGTGGCCACAGCATACTATCTCATTCCCACAACTTAGTCATAATCATGGTCACGGCAGCAGATCAGCAGTTTATAAAATACTCATACCAGACGTTGTTGTTGGTCTTTCGGCGGCACCCATCGAGGGGTTGCCACAGGGGACCATCTGATCCGTACACAACTTCGCACAGGTTTTTACGCCGGATGTCCTTTCTACCACAACCCCCTCATTTTATCTTGGGACCTGCGCTGCACGCAGTGGCTGCGGTTTGGGCATTGGTTAGGAAGTGAACCTGTGCCCTCCACATGGCTAGCGCGAAACCTACCACTGAGCCACCAATGCCCACTCATACCAGACATTCTGGTACCAAATTTCTTGCCATCATCAAAGTCATAGAGATCTCACATTTTCTTCATTCTGGTGTTTAATGTGAATATAATCTGAAGAGCTTAAGCTGGCAGAGAAATAATTTATTTTCCCTGCTCTGCTGGCATATGATTGGCTGAATTTATACAGCATGAGATCAGTAGAGCATTACGGACTTCATGAATCATGAATGCAGCTGCATATTAGCCTTTAGGGGTATGTGCATAATAAGTTGCCTCACATCATTATTCTTATAGCATTGATTAGTCGTGGTGATATAACGCCTTCTCATGTCTAATAGTTCCCAGTCAAGCTATTGACAGATATTAGATTTTAGCTTCTGATCTAATAGCATACCAGCTGTCTCTCTGTGGTATGCATATATAATGTTTAAATGAAGGAATTAGCAGTTATCCTTGCAATCCTTTTTATAAATCTGTTCCCTTCCCTTCAGGAATTTGCTTTTGAAATATGATATGTAAGGCATGAATGCAGAAGACCTCCGTGTTATTGAGTGCATGCGAGTCTGAGATTGTATTTGAGCTTCTGCTCTCATCACCATCTTGATGCGAAAAGAGAGTGCCACTCCACTACCGGGCTGTTGCCATGGTGATACACCTCCTATTAAACTCTCTTCTGTGAACAGAGCTCCTTAGCTGCAACACATTTCACATCGCCAGGCTCCAGTCAGGAAACTGTCAGTTTCACACCACTAAAACAGGGGATTAGGTGTTAAATATGATGTTGCTAAGCAGAAATCATGCATGTACATATACTGTACTGTATATGCAAATACATAACTCATGCAACATTCTATTGGAATATTTTATAGCTCTTTCTATGTTACTCAGCAGATAACAGTTCTATGATCTGTATTTTGCTTTGTCTCACACTGTAGAAGTATTAGCACATTTTGTCTTGCGCTATGTGTTGCACCGAGGCGCTGGAAAAACAACATTCTGTTCCAATATATCCAAGCTACTCTATATAGAGGAACTGTAATAAAAAGCCACTTGACTTGATTTGATTTAACATTAAAAATACACTTTTTTAAATCTTTCTCAAATGATTGGATTTATTTATGAGTACAATAAAAAAAAATAGTTTACCAAAATATATTTTTACTTAAATATATACCTAAGATGAGTATATTACTATACTGGTATACTGTAATACAGTGGCATTCACGTTACACAGGGATTTTGATTGTGCAGAATAACAGAACACAGTTATGAGAGTAAAAACTACACTAATGCACTTATCCCAGCCTTTCACTAGTGCATAGATATGAGCAAAGTAGTAAGTTTTATCAGTAAACTGGAGCCATGGCCAGGCTTCCTGCTTCATGTCTGAAATACTGGACTCCCGGGTACCCCTTTAATGGCCAAAACATGTGAAAATGGCTTGCAGCGAGGTCAGGACTGTACGGGGGATGTGACAATAACTCCAAGCCGAGTTCCTGTAATGTGCAAGTGGTGTTGGTGAGTGATTATGTGTACAGTTCCCACAGACAGATGAGTCTCTTCTGCAAGCTTGCGACAAGTTATCCATTGGTTTTCAAGCATATATGTGTGTGTGTATATTCACAGGCACGACTTGTGTAAGCCACTGCCGCCAGGGTCATCACTCACGGACATACAGCCTTATTTAAAATGTTTGCCCCATTTAAATGTTTTACTGCAGCTTAGAGTCTCATCACTGTAAATGTAAATGTCAGTTTTATGCCTTCATTCACAAGAACTTTCATCACAAGTCCTGGTTTGACTTGAACGCCCTACATAGAACACATTTGAAGAAAGCAGCTCAAAGGAAAAAGGACATTGCAGAACACGCAAATTTTAAATCAATGAAAATCTTCAAATTTTTAATTACTTTATACAATTCTACAAATAATGATCAAAAATTTTTATTAAAGTAGTTTGTAAGCACATTAACTAGATTTAAATCCTGCCTCTGGACTCTATGGAATTAGGTGCTGTTCCAGCAGATCAGATTAACAGATCAATCTGGCTTCTTAGCACAAGCCTGCCTATAGCGTGCAATTCTGTTTCCCTGACTTTAAGTGTTCCTGCAGTGTTTCTTTTATTACTAATATTTTTTTTAATGATATTAAAAAAAAGGTTACTTATAACCTTGTGGTAATGGATTTGTCAACAGTCTCTGCTTCTGCTATTTAGTAGAACAGTGCATTAGAAACAAGTCTTTAACACTGAGTATACAATTAGCTTTGTGCTTTATCATCTAGGCATACTCTAAGAGCATTTAAATTAAGCCTGATTTTTTTCTGACTTTTCATTACCCACGCCATACACATTTTCCATGCCAAGATGATCAAAAAAGTAGTCCAATGGGTATATCCATCCAATCTGGCAACTCAACTCTGTGGCTTTACAGCATCATTATGCTAGATTGTCATTATTTTTTGGCTCACTTTACATGCTATGTCCTATGTAGTCTTTACAATGGTGGTCAAAAGTATTAAGATAACATACGCCTTTTATTATACAGTAGTCCTCCCTGTGCACAAAATAGGGGCTGTCTCTAATTAGTCCGAGCCTATCTGGCTGACGAGTTGTGCTAATTAACTGAAAATTAGTTTTGAATATATTGAGCTGCCAATGAATATATTCAGCTTCTAGAGCCATGGCCTGGGTCATCTCCAGACCTAAACCCAACAGAAAACTGTTGGACAATGTTGATTAAGGCAGTAGCAGTCAAAAAATGACTTCTACACATCATATTCAGCAGGCATCGATTGAGCAAGTGAGTACTGCAGACATCTTTTAATGCTCTGCCCAGCCGGCTCCAACAGGTTTTGAAAAATAAAGGACATCATGCTGTCAATCAACAAATGAAATTCAATTAAAATTTGTGGTGGTGTAGTGGTTAGCACTGTCGCCTTGCACCTCCAGAGTCTGGGTTTGATTCCCGGCCAGACTCGATTCCTGTCTCTAAGTGCGTGGCGTTTGCATGTTCTCCCCATGCTTGGTGGGTTTCCTCCTACAGTCCAAAGACCTGCAGATTAGGCTAATTGGCATTCCCAAAGTGTGTGTGTGTGTGTGTGTACCTGATTATGGATTGGCACCCCATCCTGGGTGTACCCCCCTCGTGCCCTAAGTCCCCTGGGGTGGGCTCCAGGCCCCCCCGACCCTGAAAACAGGATAAAGTGGTATAGACGATGAGTGAGAATTTTACTTTTGTGTCAATACTTTGGTCACTACTTTATGTCGTTATTGTGTACTATCTGTAAATGTTCCATGCATTTCAGACTTGTTCTAGGTTGTAAAAGTTACTGTGGCTGACATATTACAGTATGATTTCTAGGTCAATTTCTGCGTGTTGAGCACATTCCAAAGTGAGTCCAAACGCTTAAACTTAAATGCTTAAACGCCTAAATTTGTTTGGAAAGTGGTACACAGCTAAATAGGCTTTTATAAACCCTGTAAGACACATTCTTGGTTTAAAGCCCTTATAAAAGTTAATTTCAAGTGAGCAATCAAGGTGGAACTCCACACTGTGTCTTTATGTCAAATAGGCATTTTAAAAGGTTAGAGATGCCCTGTTAGTTGAGACATATTACTGCACTTCTGTGTTGTTAATGTAATAACTGCTGAAATGATGATAATGCTTCTCTGGATGAATAATATAAATTATGCATGCATTTCTCCAAGTGGTCTTGCTCAGGGTTATGATACTATCTCCAGAATATTCCATTCTGTCTTTTTATTTTTGTAAGTCTTGATGAGTGCATGTGGAACACACTAAACAGACAGGCATAGTGTACAACGCAGCTATACAGAGGAGTACCAAAATAAATGAAAATTGATGGGGGAGAAAAAATAAAGATATAGTTTGATGAAATGGCAGTACGGTATATGAAATCATGGTATGAATGAATGTTGAATATGTACGAGAACCATTGATTGTGCAAAATTTTTAATAAACAGTTACTGTATGTTCTTTATTTCTCTGTATAATCACTTGCTACACTAATGCACTTATCCCAGCATTTCACCGGTACTTGGATACCATCTAAGTAGAAAGTTCTCACAACACCAATTCGACTGACTGTTTCATGTCTGACCTCCCAGGAACTCCTTTAATGACCCAAACATGTGGAAATGGCTTGAAGAGAGGTCAGGACTACAAGTATGTGTCTATCACTCCAAGTCGAGTTTCTGTAATATGCAAGATGTGTTTGTGAATGATTGTGTATACAGTTCCCACAGACTGATGCATCTCTTTTGGAAGTTGGTGACAAGTTATCTCTCGATTTTCAAGTGTCAGGAGTTCAACCTGCTGAATGTTCATGACAAAGACTACACTGTGTTCCGAGCCTCCTCGGCCAGGTTAGTAAGGTTGGGAATGAGATAGTATGTTGTGGCCAGGTTACCGACTTACTAAGGCGTGGGAATGAAATACTATTGTAGGGACTAGCAGGCCACCTCAGAGGGAGCCGTTGAATGAGGAAGAGACAGTTCATGACTTCAGCAACTAAGGAAAGAAACGTCTCCAACTCAGAGGGTGTAACTCTGCATGCAACCCCTTGCACAAGATATAAGCAGTTACAGATTCTCACTCAAACGGTGTAAATCAGCAAGCAACTTCCTTGAATGAGGAAGAAGCCAGTTTCATCGTATATATATATATATATATATGTATATTTAAATTTCCAATTCCAGTTGCTACTTCTGGATAAATTGCTTATGTTCCCAGTATTTTCTATGTTCCGAGTGTTCCCACTATCTATGTGTCTGTGTCTTTACATTGTCTCAATATAAATCTAACAGCTACTTAAAGTAAATTATTATCATTGGATATTAGCTAGCTTTCTCGCAGTGCATCTATATTCCCCAGTTGCCTAGCAACAGTATTCTCATGTTTCGAACCAATTGAACACTGAGTGTACTGTGTGTTCAACTCTACTTGTTCAGATCACAAATTCATGAGTTCCATTTGCACCCACCAAGTGTTTTCACCACTGTCAATAAATCACACCATTCTGCTGGTGAGAGAAAATAGTCTCACTGGTTACTCTGGGATCTCTGTTATTTTCCTGTGATCACTGCAAATGTGTAAAGATAGGGATACATTGAGAATTAGAATAAATCAAAATCCCATGACCAATACAATAATGCAGAGGCACTGCAGAGGTTCACTTACTCAATGAGGGAAATTACTAGGACGTTTTGTACACAGACTGCTTAAAAGGATTGTTCTCAGCTTTCAGTGGTTTAGTGTAAGGATCAACCGGAAAGACACTGATTAAAAAGATAGTGAAGGAAATAAATCAAGGTAACAGTTATAAATAATCTATTATCAATTGTAGTGTATATTATTGATTAAAAATCAATTCTTTATAGTAAAAAGGACAAACAAGTCATATGTGAAAATAATTCATTCCTGATCAGTACACTATTATAACAACTCTCTGTACATTCTTCAGACGTTTATCCACTGGTTCCTGGTCTGAGGTCAGATTGGCCCACATTTCACAAGTAAAGATCTAGCCAATCACAGATGAGACTGAATTCTTGTAACCAATCGTGACATACTGTAGAAGGTGAGATTTGTCAGAAAAGATAGAAAGCCTAATCTAGCCACAAAGCTGTAAAACTTAGATTAAACCATTTTTCAGAAGCCAGAACGACTTCGCACATGTAAAAAACATTATATTCTGATCAAATGCTTTGAGCATGTCATTAATTAAGTTGGAATCTTTAATTAGATAGATTTCAATCAGATTGAAGAAATATTGTTCATGTAAAAATAGCTAGAGAGATTCAGCACAAACAAACACAATTTTAACACAATCATCTGATTACAGTAGTGAGCACTGTCACCTTGCACCTGCAGGTTCCATGTTTGATTCCTGCCTCGGGGACTGTGTGGAGTTTCATGTTCGCCCCGTGCTTGGTGGGTTTCCTTTGTGTTCTTCGGTTTCTCCCAACAGTCCAAAGACATGCAGATTAGGCTAATCCACAAATTGCCCGTGGTGTGTGCATGAGCATGTAAATGTTGACCGGAGGTAAAATGGGAATAAATACAATGGTCAACATTGCCGTATGCTAGTTGGACTACACAAGGTCCTCAATGGATGTATGGATGGATGGATGGACATCCAGGAATAGCTTAGCATAGAACCACAAGCAGACCATCTTGTGGTTTTCTTCAGCAGACCATCATGAAAAGAGTTTCTTTTCACAATTGAACAAAGAAGTTTAGTGCAGTAGCATTTTCATAAATATTTGTCCCCTACTCTAGTCATTAAAGTTACTTTTGCCCTTCAGTTTAGCTTACATTTATCTTAAAATTAACTAAGATTATTTTTTCTCCCAGTTGTCATATGTACAGAATGTCCAGGGTTCATGAGACTCCAATTAGATTTTTTTATTTTTCAATAGATCACTATCATCAACATAAAGCAGAGTTTCTAGCCAACTGAGCACTTATTGGTAAGCTCTGATCTTAAACCACTGCTAAGCTGTTCAGCCCAAATTTATTTTAATTTTCCATTCTTTTTTTGTTGTTGTTGTTGAACTGAACAAATATGTCGTATACTATGGATTCTTTATTCAATTTTCCTATATTGTATATCAAAGGCTGATTCTATTTGCTATTTGCATACCCATGTATCTGTTTAGCATCCCTCTGGTCAATTGTAGGGATAAAGTATAAATTATTATCTCACAACACTATAAAACCACAAATAGCTCTTTTGCATTGACAGTATGCCAGGGACTGTTGCAGAGCAACTTAAACTTGAAACTTTTATATCATAAAATAGCTTGTGTTCAACTAGCAAAAGAGTCCATTTCCAGCATGAAAATGCTGCTGGTGTGTAGCCAACAGCCATTAGCGGCTTAGGATGTGTTACCATTATGTCACTATGGCAGCAGAACATTTTGAAGTATTTACATAATAGCCTGTACAGCAGGGGTGGCTGAAAAAGAAAAAAAAAAACGTGTAAAATATCATTACACAGCTGAATCAGGAAAGCAAAATAATATCAATTCCAAGAAACTGAATAGGAGCTACATTGGTAATGCTAACAAAACATCAAGTGAATAAATTCAATTCAATTCAATTGGCATCCATGTGACGAAATCTCCAAGCAGACGCGGGGCACCAGACACACGGGGCATCCATGTGACGAAATAGCCTAAAAGGATTTTTTTTTTGTCAAAACATTGTGGTGATGTTAATTCAGCAATGTTAGAGATGTTGGGACAACATTAATATTAGGTTGTTTTTGGAAGAATTACTTGGATGAAACGATACTTGGATGAAACAACATTGACTAAGTGACAATGGGATAATGATGAATGATTGCCCCTAACACAAATCCACTCCCGGTTAGAAACGTAAAGGATCATGAAATATGGTCTAATCAGCATAAATGGTCCAAAAATGGTAATTTAAGATTGCTTGATCAAAGTCATTCTAACTTTCAAAAACAATATTGTCTCAAGGGTGGACGTCCTCACAGCGTTATTACAACTATCTTACAGTGATCATACAACATTAGGGCTCCTGCTGTGAGGCTATATCTTGTACTGTATCTTGCATATTCGTCAGGCATGTTGAGGTGATGACACTAGGGGTAAAATTTCTCAAAAAATAAAGAAATTTTTTTTTTCCCCACTGCATAATCTCACTCACAAACAGATTTTACTGTATACCTAAAATCTGCTGCTGCTCTACCATAATGTCTGTTTAATGCTCATCATATTCACTGACACATTCATAATCTGCTCAAATTTAACATTCTTTTAAAACAATTAATCCTGTTTGTCTTTACTTTTCTACATCTCACTCACTCACCGCCTATACCGCTTTATCCTGTATTCAGGGTCGCGGGGGCCTAGAGCCTATCCCAGGAGACTTAGGGCACAAGACGGGATATACCCTGGACAAGGTAGCACATCCATCGCAGGGCACACACACCTACTCACTCATACACTACAGGCAATTTGGGAACGCCGACTAATCTGCATGTCAGCATGAAGAACCCACCAAGCAGTGGTAGAACCTGCAAACTCCATGCACATTGAGACGGGAATAGAACCAGAACCCTGGAGGTGCAAAGCGACAGTGTTAGGCCCGGAGGCCATTTTGTCCATTTATGTACATAATGTTACCTTTATGAAGTTTTTGTAAAGCTGACTTTTGGTTATGTCTACACAAAAAAGATTTAATTGAATTAAATTGCTTGTTATTATAATTTTTCATTCAGTCTGTTTGGAAATTTCTACGCCTTAAGGTATTTAATGGTTTGCCCCATTAATGGAATCCAGTTCTTAAAAACTTACACCTATTACCATGAGTGGTACATGGTCCGAGTCTAGTATGAGACAACCTTGAAAGTAAGATTATAGTTGTCTATATTTTAAAGCCCAAAGTTGTTTGTTAATGGAGTGAAGATAAATGGAAAAGTGATCTGTGCCAAGGTAAGTTAATTCTTGGCAGTATAACGAGATATCCGACAGCAGCAGAAGAAATGTCTGTAAGGCTTAATTAAGCTATTGATGCTATACAGCTTAAGCTGGAAACATGGAACATTATTGACCCACTTTGTTTTATTATTCACTGCATTCAGATAATTTGTTAGACCTCAAAGTCTTGCTCTTTATTCTTTCTCCATGATTGCTGAGGGTTTGTGGCCTGATCACACACAGTTTAAGAAGAATCTGTACAATGGTATGAATTTCAATTAATCTCTTGTTCCTTGCCTCCAGATACTCAACATTGATTGTGAATGCCATTACCATAATTTAAATTACACATAAAATATGTCCTGCTGTGACGTTTCTTACACAATTTTGGTGGTTTGATATGAAATCTTCTACAATTCCATTTTTAACAAACTCAAAGCAATCAAAGCTGACATTTTTTCCCAAAACCCCATGAGACTTGGTTGAGTGTAAAGACACAACATGCTGCGCTATTTTTAACCCTGCCATAAAATATTCAGGCCAGGACGAATTTTGTATGTCAGCATGTCTGCAACTGTGACATACATCAGAGCTGAGCTCATGCCCCTAGCTCATCACATGATTTCACATTAATCATGCTCTAATTAAGTCAACAGAGATCTTTCCACCAGAGACGGAGACGGTACATCAATAGGTCTTTGAAGTAGAATATTCAGAGCACCATCTTTCCATTGATGCTGAAGTGATTTTAAAAGCATCTGCCTTTTTTCCCCCTGATTTCAGGTCTCTTTGTTCAATCACCATCTGTGTCACCTGTTCTCAGGTTACATTAACGTATTATGTAGAGAGAAGCGTCATCCAGAGAAAGGTAGTCCACAATATTTGTTGGCCAGGAAAACCTTTATAATACTCTTCTTTTCTTGGAAATTATCTCTTTTATCTTAGATGTCACTACATCCAATCATTTAAACCACAAGATCTGGGACAGGTTTTATACCAGATGCCCTTCCTGCATCAACCCTCCCATTTTCTTCCTCCGGGTTTGGGACCAACAATGCATGTAGTGGCGGGGTTGTATAGGGCACAGGGTAAAGAGTATTGCCCAGGGAGTGGCGACCTACTGTACTGTAGCAGTGACTGGGCTCAGACTCCAAACCGTTGATCAGCAACCCAGAGTCTCAAGCTCCTGAGCCACCATTGCCCCAGGAAATGCTTCAGAATGCTGAACAGACAATACGTTTGAGTCCACTGATTCCCAGGAGGTAATATTATATTTATGAAGCATGTTGTGTTTGTGTTTTTAACAAAACTTAATAGGAGAAAGACTGTTCTCTAACACAGTCTGCATTGTCTCTCTTTAATGTCTTTGTTTCCACTCTGAATGTGGTTAAATGTGAGGTGACTATGCATCAAAATGTAGTTCAAAGCAAATACAATGCATGTAGACATTGATTTATATCCAACATGGATCATTTATATCCAACCAACTAAGAATGTGCTTCCATACAAAGAGAATATGAACTGTCGTGTCAGTCTTATGGACTTTAGATGCCTTCACAATTGGAAATAAAAAACAGATTACACAAAGGGATAAACTGGACATGGCAGTGAGTGAGGCAGGAACATCATCATTGCATGTTATGATGTCTAGGTGTCTGAACAAGATAAAACCTAAAAGGTGATGCAAATTGTTCTCCAATTTAAATGGCCTCATATTCTTTATACCCTGGCTAATAATTCAAATTCAAATTTTTATTTGTCACATACACAACCATACCCAGTATGATATGCAGTGATATGCTGACTGTTCATGACCTTAAAAAGAGCAAAAAAGAAGTATGGTGGCAAAATGATAGTAGGAAAGAATAAAATATAAAGTTTTAAAATATAAAAACTACAGTTTTGTTAGAATATAGTCAAATAAAGTATAAAGAAGAAATGTAAAGAATGTAAGAAAAGTAAGAACTGTAAAAAATAAACTGTATTAAGTATGTGCAATATGCAACATAACTTTAGAACAAATATTTGTTAAATTTTTTTGTTAATATTTTTACATGCATATTGATATTTCTATATTTTATCAATATACTGCATGATTGGTATTGTGGTTTACTATTATTTTCTAGCACTAACTTTTTCCACTTTTTCCATATTACTGTATCTCCAAATGCATTAAATTTGATGTTGGAGCCCACAGAACTCAATTCCAATATGGTTGCACAGTAGACTATGAAGTATGTTCTAAAACATAGTTATTTATCTTATTTAAAGTCGAATATACTGGACAAATGTGTTTTATTTATGAATGAGATAGAATTCGGGATATTAAAAAACAACATCATTCTTGTATAATTCTTGTTATTTATTGTTGTTTTCCCTAAAGCTTTTAGTAATGATGGGAAGAGAGGTTGGGTGTCTCAGAGGAATATTAAACAGCTTTCAGTGCTTGTACTGAAACTGAGTGAACAAGTAATATTAAGAAATATGGTCCAACTCTGGCATTTCTAAGGGCAATTTTCATCTTGGTCAAAAAAAAAGTATCAGCTGTCTTTGGCACAAAAAAATATACATGAGGTAAAAGTGCAAAAATGTTTTTATTTTCTTGTACTACAATTATGAATCTCTCTTCTAATATTATTAATATTGAAGTCATGAGACTTCAGTACTTGTTATAAAACCTATTGTACATATTGTATGTGTGATATTTTGAAGGTGAAATAGAAAATTAAATTGAAAAAATTAAGAAAATTAAATTACAGTATGAGAAAATAAATTATATAAAGCTCCTGAAGTCTTTTTACATAGGAAAATGTCAAACAATTTAAAAAGATATGATCGTGCCTCCGAGTGGCGCAGTAGGTTAAAGCGCTCGCCCTATCATCCGGAGATCGCTGGTTCGAACCCCGGGTGATGCTGTTTTCCTCTCACAGCCGGAGGC
>JAQQZS010000016.1:11007296-11019994 GCA_030068045.1 Platyallabes tihoni | reverse complement strand
TTACATGAAAGTAAATTATATTAATGCTCGACCCAGTTCCCCAGGACAAACTGGTATTTATAAGAACTCTAATGAGCCTCCTCAGTTCAGGTGAGCAACCCTCGTCACCTGACTGAGGTGCCCTCTGGGAAACCGGGTCTATAAACAAAAACTACAAACAAACACCACTGCCCTCTAGTGGACAACCCTCACAAGTAGTAGTCATAACCGGTCAAGGACTATGACAAGCTAAGCTATGCCGAGCTACAGTATGGCGTGCTACAAATCACCACAGCAGCAGAGTTTAAACTAAACAGTCATGCCACACTTTATAAAGACATGGACACGCGCCATGGAAATCCAGGATTTGGAAACCGTAGCGAATCACAGCCAAACAATTTAAAAATGGATTTTATTGTACTTATTACTGATGGTATTGGCAAACAAATGTAGGTGGTTGCATCAGTCGAATATTAGCACCAAGTCTGCATTTGAACTTGTGATCTCTGTGTGATTAAACGGGCACTTTTGTAATGATATTGTTGATAGACTGAGTGGCTATAGCTGTTATAGAGTAAGTGTAAACAGGAAGTAACATGTCTAGCAGCTTTTCAGAATCATCACAACATCCTCACTTTTCAGCAACACACGCACAAGGTGTGGGTTTATTTTATTTTCATACATATAATAATAATAATGCCTTCTTTTAAGCAACTGTTGTCTGATGTAATATTTATTGATTATGTCCTTGCTTTTATATATATATATATCAGCTGGGGCCACAGTGTTAATGCACCCCTCGCCCTGCCTCATGATTAAACTCCAAGAACCGCCCCTGTAGGGGTTGAAAGCTGGACCCAATCTGGCAACGCGCACACAAAGCTCTGCTCTCAGCATCAGCGCAGCGCCAGCACCTGCCGATCAAAGCACAGCACTTCAGCTCCACACACCGACCGGGGAAGGCTTTTAACCGCCATCACGGACTGTTACCCGGCTGCCGGAGGCGGAGGAACACCGGTGTGGAGCTCCAGCAGCGAGGCGGAGAGACCAGACAGCAGAGAGCACGTGAAGCGCACGCACGCAGGTGAGCATTTCATTTACTTGAACGCGCGCGCGCTCGAGTGTGGTGTGTCTTTTAGCTTTTCTCAAACTCTCAAAAAAAAAATAAAAAGTTTGTGTATAATGAGCTTGTGTCTGTAAATGCAACATAAACAAAACTCACATCTTTTATCTCATGTTATTTTACAATGTGTGGTTTATAAACGTATTATTATTATTATTATTATTATTATTACACCTGGATGTGTTCAGTACCTCAGGTGAAGGGTGCAAGTTTTAGGAATGATTGTACTTGCCTTGATTTTTGGTAGCACAAACAAAGCAAAGCATAAGTAAATGAATTCTTTAACCCTGCTGTGTTCATATATATATATATATATATATATATATATATATATATTTTTTTTTATTTATTTTTTTTTTTTTACCCCTGCACATTGCATTTCTCTCATGATTCAGCAGTTTACAGATTCACACCAAGGTTATAACCTGAAGTAAATCAGTAAGTGTGTTATCTGTACACCATCCAGATATGGAGTCACTGGAGGCGATCTATTAAATCCAGAGTAGTTGATCGTAGCAAAGTAGTAAGTTAAGGATATTGTTTACAGACACTGTGGACACAGCGCTGAACCTTCTCTGTAAGTGACCTGAAGGTTACAAGTTCAAATCTTAGAATGATCAGAAAGCCACTGTCGGGCCTTCGGCCAAGACCTTTAACCCCTCGGAGTGCATCAAAGAGCACGCCAGAAAGGAAACATAGCTAAAGATAATGCACGAGCAGAACGCATGATGGCTCGATCGTTACTATCATATACATCAGATGTGCAAAGTAGACCCTTTTTTTTTTTTCTTTTTTTTTAAAGACATTTTCTTGGCTTAAAATTCAATCAGCTTTGTTACACTGAGACCAAAGTTTTGTTCTGTTTATTTATTTACAAAGGATTTAGCTAGTGCTTTGTTTCTTTTTTTTCCTTTGATGATGATGATGAGGTGAAGTTTACTAATTTCTTTTATTTAGCTCACACAGCTTTTATTGTTTCAAAATCCATTATGATTTGGTAAACCTTTTAAATGGTAATTTTTTTTTAACAGTGACCATTCTGCAGGTTTGTCTTTTTTATGAAACCATTCATACATGATAAAAATAGGCATATATGTAAAGGAATATTTTTTATACGACTCAAGACTGTGTTCTTGTTCTTGCATAAAACGTGACTCACATTTACTGGCAGGGGTGAATTCTTTACCAATATCCTAGGACGGAAAGAGTAATTGTTGCGTTCTTGCGCTGATGCCAATACTGGGGTGATTTTTAAAATCTTAAATGTCATCGTAAATGACTTTTTTAGGCACAAGGTTTGCAAAGGTCATCCCGAAATTATCGTCATTATGTTACACGTTATGTTGTGTTCACATTAGAAGGATGAATCAAGTTCTAATTTTAACACTGAAGGCAACATAAAATTGCTGTAAGTTGATAATGAATTTGCGAGGTGCTTCATGTGAGCAGTGTGTGTGAGTGTGTGTATGTTTGTTAGACTTCGCGCGCCCACCCATATTTCCTCTTATCAGTTTCTGATAATGTGATATGATTTTGATTGTGGATATAATAAAGGGCAATGAACATTGCAAATCACGGCAGAAACAAAGTCACTCTTGTGAAACACACTGACAATCAGGGACCATGACACTGTTTAAAGAAATTCTTCAACGTTTGAATTGTGAACGCAAACAAATGAAGCACTAGTTCATGGCGGTAATATTATCAAAGGTCATTTATTATATGGAAGTGGTCCTTGTTTTACCAGAATTATTAAGTGTTTTAAATCAGATCCTGATTAATTTTTAGATTATGATGATATTTTGAATATGACAGCGCTTAAATTGTGAGTGTTCGTAATACAGTTGGCTTTGTTGGCATAGATATCATAAGTACTGTAGGTATAGTTACTGTATCATAAATAGAAAGATAGATACTGTAGATAGAACTTTATTGTTATTGCATAATACAGAACACAGGTACTCTGCATGCAGTAGTTTAACCTCTACTTGAAGTTCAAATAGTAGTGTATATTCGTCAGTGCCAATATTGGCATTGTGCAACTTAAAGGTGCAGGTTATATATATATTATTAAGTAATTATTATATAACATGACTGGCGATGTGAAAAATATCTGTGAACTGTGAAAACATCTGAGTTATGCTTTGGGCAATACTGTGATTATTAATTATTGTAAAAAAAAAATAAAAAAAAAACTTTTCGCTGAAAGATATTTTTGCCAAGTAGTCTATACATAAGTACGAGCGTTTTCTTTGTGTTGTCATTTTTATCTTGTAAATTGAATTAATTTGAATGAATTTATGAGTTTATTGTTAGGTGTGTCTGTGTGTGTTGCGTGTGAAGAAAGTCACACCATGCGGAATGAGATGGTGTAGACTGAGACGTGTTTTATAATTGACATGATGGATTACAAGATGGACTTTGCTCGGCTGTTATAAACGAGCAGTCGAGGGATCCGAGTGAAAGAGTGCTTACATTCGGTCACATTCTAGTACAAACCTGGCACTGAAAACAAAGCTTGAGACGCTCGTGTCGCTTGCATCAGCAGATCGGATGAACTTTCTTGTTGGTTAAATGGCAGTACGTGGGTGGTTGTGACTCGTCAAGTGTGGCTGGCCTTTGTTATAAATAAGAGTTTCGTTGCGAGGTTATAGTGCAGTTTTAAACAAGAAAACCTTTTTTTTTCCATCGTGAAGAAAAAGAAACAGCGATGAAACAAGCAGAAAGGGGTATCATGTCCCGCCTTTACCGTAGTGTAGAGTGTAAACAGTACTGCAGTTTCTGATCCCAATACTCTGGACTGTAACACACCTTCCTCGACATATCATTGGACTGATATTCAGTTGATTAAGCGGATTTGACAGTTTTGCTACTATGCGTGGCCCGATAATTGGTTTTATACCTTGATATGTAGTGCACGCAATATTATTCTGACTTTCCACAATCCTGGCACTATCCCCGTGTTCTACATGGGAGGAGGCTGCCTATGTAGGTGCCTGTTTTTCACTTGTGCGTTTGCGTTATCGAGACAAAGTAAGTGCTGTTCAAAGGCGACATTATTCGCCCTCATTTGTTCAGCATTTAACAAAAATAATGGCAGACCGAGCTTTCATGCCAAATTTTCAGCGAAATCGACGCCCGGTGCAGACAGGCACAGGTAATGTTTTTCAGTACTGTGTTATAATATTATCGTCACCAGTTTTAGGCAGTTGTTTTGTTGTTGTGTTATGGGTTTATTCTCGCCACACACTTGCACTTCAGCGGGGTTCCCTAGGAGATCAATATGGTGCAGTTCTGTGTTTCTAAATGCATATTTAATTATAATTCTATACGCATTCAGAATTAGCATTTTCGAAAACCTTGAAACCTTTCGAAATCTATGAAACCTAGATGAATCTGTCAACGAGGTGCAAGATAAGCTTTCCTATAAGCGTAGACTTTTTTTGCACTAGCGTACAAAATATCAGATGTACCCTGTATGTTGGTTGGCTTGGCAGGACCGGCAAAAAAAGCTTGAGCCGTTTCAGTAGTACTCTGCGTTCACTAGATGACTGTGCTATATCATGCCGTAATAAAATGGTATAGACTTCAGAGACCAAAATGACCTACTTGGCGAAGATTTGTACATTTTAAATGGGAGGACTTTTGCTCCTCTCAGCAATCTTGCACTCAGACATGAATGTTTTTACCCCACAGTCTGCACTTGGCTTTCTCGCTAGTGAAGTCAGGATGCAAGATTTTGTTTAAATAACCAAATTAAGTTTCTAGGAAAAAAAGGATCAGCTGTTAAAACAAATATTTTAAACAACCTGAACTATATATATATATATATATATTTTTATAATACGACACAATGGCAGAGCTTATTATCTTGTTTTGTATTTAGTGTCAGCATATTTGTGGTATGTACAGTAAAACTAGCATTTTTGTTATTTTAACCCTCATATGTGTAATAATAATTCCAGAAATAAACTGACAGGACAATTTGCATTGGGGAAAATTTATATATATATATATATATATATATATATAGGAAAAATGCTAGAAATATATATTTTTTATTATGCATTGAAGCAAGGAATAAAAAAAATATATAAAGATTAACATAAATTCTCATTTTAGTTTAATTAGACCCTACGGTGTCGCAACTTGCTCGTAAAAAAAAGAATTTCGGATGAGCGCAGATGTGCACCTGTGGTGTGTGGTTTCCATTCAATGTTTGAATTTTTCCTTTTTGGGTTTTGCTGCGAGACGCAGTTCGGAGATAGACACAAATATCAGTTGTGCGTAAATAAAAGATTATCGGTTGTGTGTTGTGCAGCCGCTTGTGTGGGATTAGTAGCTGTGTGTGTGTTTAAACATGTTATTCCATGCTGAGATTTGTAACACGTCTAACTTTTTATCCAAACGGTTACCTTTTGGATGCGTTTACTAAGTGGATTGCCTATGCACACTGCATGTTTATGGTTTAATCATTTATCTGAAATTTATAAAGCGCTTCATTCAGTGTGGGGTGAGTGTACTTACTAAAAAGCATGCATTTGTTAATTCATTAAATCTGCATGAGCAGAGATGAAAGAAGCGCTGTATAAGTTTATCGACTTTTATCAGAACGACTTTATGATAGTGACCTGAACGCTTTGAGGCCGTGTTAATGCACATGCTTTCGCTACAGATCTATTTGCTACAAGTGAGTTGATACTACATAAACCTATACACTTAGCCTTGTCTAGTTATGGGTGACATGAAGGTCGGTATCTTGTTATCTTGAGAACGTTCAGTAAAATATCATCAGCTCTATAATAATACTGATCAAAACAAGAGATTGAAATAAATTATATAGAACCTTTTAGGATGCATATGATAACAATGTAGCAATTTGTTACTTTCTCATCCTTTTACTTATGCTTTATGATAATAAAGAGATACCGTATGTGGGGCCAATTTTGAAACTCTTTATATAGTGTATTTTAAAGTTTTTTGTGTTTTTTTACTATGTATTTAAAAAAGTTATATATCACAATCCTTTCTTTTGTGGCAATACATGTACATGTAAAAAATATATATTTAAAAAAAATTGTATATTTATATATGTTTGCATCTTAGATGGTAATATGTCATGTGCTCTAAACTATTCACACAGCACATTGTCCTAAGGAAAGTACGTTTCTTCGACTTGTAACGATCTGAAATCTGAAAGAAAATTACTTATTAGGATATTTATGAAATTGCGACACTTAAATCGCAGTACAAATGGAACCAGCACATAAGTACTCGTCTCTCTTATCGTCTATAGCACTTTAACCTGTATTCAGGGTTGCGTGGGGCCTGGACCCTATCCCTGGAGACTTAGTGCACGAGGCCGGGTACAGTCTTGATGGGGTGCCAATCCATCACAGGCGCATAGGTATCGTGATAATATTGTATTGGGTGGTCCCTGGTGATTCCCATTGCTAGTGTTTTTTTTCTACTGTATATATAGTTTTCAAACTAAGAGCACTTTAAATTAAAGTGAAAAGACCTGTCGCACTGACACGCTAACTGGAGATTTATTTAATTTCCATTTAATTTGCCATGTCGGAAAATGCATGCCAAAATTGATCACATCATGGGCAAAATGTAGGCATAATTCATACAGTTCTTACCAAAACACACTGTATATGTCAAGTGGAACGGATCTATAATTACTTTTAGAGCGTGTAAACTTTACCACTATTGAAATATAGGAATAATAAATATAGAACTCTCATAATGAGCATATTATTATTTAGCAACATAGCAACAACCGAAAAGAACCACGTGATCATTTGTATCTGTGTATCTATATCTATATTTCTTTGCCTATGTGACCTATTCATACTGTACATCATACCCAGTACATACATCTTCACATTTTTTGATCAGTCATGTTTGTATAGGTTAAAATTAAATAAAATTCAGTGTTGTGCAGAAAAAAAGAATATGTCACTCTATACTGCACAATACATAGCCCTATATGTGTTTATTTAAAAATAATAATAATAACATGGCTAAAATGCTCGGAGTTTTAAGGGCTACTGCCACATCCACAACACTGATAAACTTTTGTATATATTTTTTTAATGTAAATGATTATATGAATTTTGAGTATTTGTTTGTTTTAGCTGAAGAGATTACATTAAAAGTTAAATGCAAGTTAATTCACTGATGCTAAGCCTATCCATGGTATATGAGTCAACATGAGACATCCGCAACACTGGAACTACCCGTGTAACAAATGACCTGTATCGCATAAACCCAATTTAAAGTAATAATAAAATACAATAAGTAATAAAAAAATACAGTAAAAACTAGGTCTCTGATAATAGCTTGTATATCAACTGGACTTTATTTGTATCCTACAGCTGTACAGAGGGGAAAAAAAAAATATATATATATATATATATATATATATATATATATATATATATATTTTTTTTTCTTAAGGAGAGCTGTCAAATTATGGTAAAGAAAAAACTGTCATTTTAAGAATTGCAGCAACTTCTGACGAGATTTCCCCAGATTGCAACACATAAATCTGATCCACTTTTTATTTGTGCAAGAAGGCATTCTTGTAATAATTTAAATAAAAAACGAAAGCGTATAGATACTGTGACTGTTTTTGCCATATTTCTGTCTTCTAATTCATTTCGCACCACCATGGCTTTGCTTTCAGTGGTTGTCTTGAATGGTAGGTATTTAGTGCACAACATAAAAAAATAGATATTTTAGCTGTTCTATCCTCTGAACCATTTGTGGTCAAAAAAAAAAATCCAATTAAAAGCTTAAATGAATTTCATAGGTTTATAATACTAATCCCTGACTTTTAACACTTTAATAATTACAGACGCGGTGTAAAAGGTGTTTGCCATGAAGACGCCCTGTTGATTTCTCTTCTCTTTCATTGAAATAATTATCCTAATGAACTAATTGCTATGTCCTCAAAAGAGAATTCTGTGAATGCACATCACACATGTTGGCAGTGTGGATTAAAAGTAGACCAGCGGAAAGCATTGGGGGAAATAATAAAGTTTGATAGCAAAATGAGATAAATCCTTTTTACAGTTTTGAGGGGGAAAAAAGTTTTCAAAATCAAGCAAGAAGTATTGTACACTGTTAGAAAATATTTTATGTAGTCACAAGCGTGAAAAAAGAAAAAAAATCACAATTGTTTTGGGTATAAATATGAATTTTGTGTGATTTTTCAAAAAGTTATAACTCTACCTCCCACAATTTTGGCAAAATTGATAAAACAGCCTGTAGTTGTGTTTGAGGTTTAACTATTATTAATGATATGTTGGTTAAGATTTAAAATATATTTTGCAAACTCATGCTTTGCTTGTGAACCTGTAGTGAGTCAAACAGAAAGTAGTGGCATTAAATTAGATCGAGGAAAAAAACACACACAAACCTTTTGAAATTACAAAGATTGTTGAGGACAATGAGAAACATTATAACCGATACAAAAACTTCAGTTTACAGCAACATCAGCCTCCTCATAGTACAGTTACAGTACATTTAACCATCAGCTTAACCATCTCATATCTCTTGTACACAAATCGTGCATGCATGTTGTAAGTTTTGTTATGGTATCTCTGTGATGCACCACAGTGCTTACAATAAAGTAACCAACATAGTTTTGTTAAGTATATAACATGCTGTTTGAAAGACATCCAAATGGCATGATGTCCTATTCCACAGAACGTATCGCGGACGTAAAGTGACGCATATTGCTGGGACAACTGTGGAAGGTTGTAAACATTCATTTCAGGGCTTTCTCCAAAAACCTTTTAAACACATTCAAGCACTCAAGCTAGGAGCTTTTGTGCACAGGAAGTATCTTCATATCATTGATCACATGACAGAAAGGAGCTGCGCAATTGGCTCATCACACCGCAACGGCTTTTGCTTGAAAATCAAGCAGCTACCTGTTGTGTTTTGTTCAAAACCCTGGCAGTTTAAAACTTCTAAAATAAGGCTATATCAAACTCTTCATGCAGTATGCCCATTCTAATTAGATAATAATCTTGCATTTCAGATCCAATACCATTGAGATTTGATGTAACAGTTACATAAGTTATATAAAATGGCATTTAATTAGGTTGCAGGTTATCGAAGTTCTTCATCTTGACAGTGAGCCCACCGGGACCAGGGAAATACTTGACATGTTTGCTTGCCGAATAGTACATAAGGTTTCATAAGTGGATAAGATGCATTCTCAACAGCCTGACATTTGTACAGAATTGTCGGAAATGATAGTAAACATATTTGCCGGACTTAGGGAATGTCATCTGCATCATTCAGCAAGCTGACCTTTCTCAGAGTGTTTGGACAGGAACAGCGCGGCCACATGGTTTTGGTCAGCACTGTAAATCCCCTGCTGAGCGTCCCTCCTTTTTCCTGTCCACCTCGAGGAACAAGGGAAGAGCCCTTTTCTGCTACGCTAGGTTTGAGGCCACTCTGACTCGCACAAGCCCCTTCCTCATCCGCTGAGGAAGCTGAGGAAGCGCGGGAACCCTCAGGAGAGGCATCAACCATTAACTCATTCCTATTAAAAGCAATTGGGGGAAGGTTCACGTCCTCAGATATTGTGCAAGACCAAATTCCCAAGGAGCTACAAAATAAAAACCGTGGTGTCCGACACACTCTCCAGAAATGCCGTTTGAGGTGGATCCGATTGAGAATGTCCAGGTAAATACAGAAATTGCTCAACCTCCGTCCTCAGTTATGTCTTTTGTATCTACTGTGTTTTAAGGTTTTCTGCAAGGCTTTGGATTTGAGAATATGATATCGTGATTACTCATGTGCTGGAAAGATGGAGGAGTCGCTACGTACTTACGTGTATGTGCGTCTGTGTGTGTGTGTGTGTGTGTGTCTGGCGTGTGGGGTGTGAAGATGCTTTGTGGTCAAGAAGTTGCTCAGGATCTTTTGCTTGAGTTGCAGTCAGCTGTTGCCTTAAATTTGTGAACAGCAAGGGTGCAGGCCTGGCTGCTGAGCAGTTCACTGACATTTTATTTCCTCTTAAAATTCTTTGTTTAAATGTTAATTACAACTTGTTTTTATAACTGTAATGAGACTAGATTGAGTCATTCTAGAGTCCTGACCTGGATCTAGAGTCCTGACCAAAGTACCTGGATTGTATGGACATACTGTACTTTTGTGCTCAAAGATATTTTGACAAAATTACCTTCAAAAATGAAATAAAATTACATGATTTTATTATCCGTCATTTTATAGTTAGCTTAAGAGGTACTCTTAATTCCTATTCACAGACCCTGTTATTCTTAGTTATAAGCAGTGGACAAATTATCGGTTAACTAAGATGGCGGAATGATCTTGTACAAAAATTTTAGCATCAGATTAACGGCAGTTCTCCTAGAATTGTTGCTCGTATCTAATGATTGTTACATTATATAAGTGCTTTACAATATAGATTTGAATTATAATACACATTATTATCCAAATAATGTAGTTTCTAAGATGAAATGTTGAAAGCATGTTTCTCAGTCTGGCCGGAACTTATTACTTGCAAAAATACAAACAACTGTTTTTGTACTACATTCCAAATGGGACAGCCTTTAATTTATAGGGATAGGTACTGTATAGGGATAGTGTGACTACTGGTAATGAATGGAAACGTTTTCAAGGTATTTTATTTAAGGGTATTTGCACTTGCCTATCATGTATTTGGGTGTAATATATGGGATATTCACTCCAGCTCAAATACATTTTGTTTTTAAAGGTGCTTTGGTAAGTGCTCTTTGCATGATTTGACTCTCAAGCACTCTTATGTCTTGCAGTCAGCACTTGAGCTAAATCCCCAGGCCATAATCAGCTCAACATTGTGTATCAGAAAAACAGTATCCATTTCATTACAGGAGATTTGTGAATTCAAAATGCAGAACCAACACCAGAAAAAAACAAACAAACAAAAAGAAATCTGACAAGCCATCTCGTGAAGCTACTATCGGTCATTATGACTGTCATGATCATAGGATGAGAGTTCAAGACCTTAGTGGTAACACTGAAAATGTCACAGTGCAGCGAAAGCAATTTATTACGTCAGATTTACTATATAAAATTATCCTAAGGAAGAAGTGATCCGTCCAGCTTTCCGTAAAGAGAAGTGGAAAGCAGAAAAGCAGTGAGTGAAGCAACAGGAAGTCATCTGGCTAGCCGAAACACCTTACAGCACAACCACATGATGGTTAGCTGTCTGCACTTTTGCTGAGGCCATAAAGTGTAAAAAATCAAGTTCCTGTTCAATTTGGTAGAACCACAGAAATAGCCACTCATTTGCCCAGTTGGCAAAGTTGTCTTCAGTGATTACAAGGTTGTCACAGAGAAACTCAGTTCAGTGTCTTGGGGATCAGCGCGTGAGTTTAGGGGTGAGTAAGATTTTTAGATCCTTATCTTAGACTTAGATTTTAGTTTTGCTTTATGCTGTTTTTCATGCTGAGTCAATACTATCACATAGGAGGAATCGGTGGCTTTTTAATACTATTAAATCATTTTAATAGCTAATAGTGAAGTGATACGTCCCAACATTTATTTTTTTGACCACACTTAATAATGTGACACTGTGTATCTACAACATGGCTTTTTCATTGAAATAGTTTCAATGACACTAAGTTGCAGATCCCAGATAACTCTTTAAGGTATAGATAATTAAATTCCTGCAGCTAAATGAGTATACTCACACTGTATGCGTGTGACTATAAAATTTTGACTATTAAGCGACTATTAAGTTTGACATTTTCTTTGCTTGGAAAAATTTTCGACCGAGTCTGTTCTTGTTTGCTTTGTTGTGCGTCAGTTCATTTTCCTTCCAGAAATTTTTCAGTCTTCAACAATATTCTTCGAAACTTCCTGTAGACTGTATGCGTGTGAATTTCGATGGCTTTGTATGATCTCTGTGCCGCACCCAGACGTTTTTCTTTTCATTACAGTATTCCAATTAACTCAATGTTGGAAAATAAAGACATGTCCCAGTAAAGAGCTAAGTCTTTATATTCAGAAACTTATGCACACTTTATATTGTAATGAGACTCTATAATGAGAATTTGTGCTTTTTCTTAAACGCAGGTACCCTTTGGCTGTAGCCGTCTTAAGCCGATATTATGTTATTGTCAACTGTACGACAAATAAGTGTGTGCTACAAATGTTGAAATTATTGTAAGTAAAAGAGATCATTATATAAAATATTTTAGAATAAAAATAAAATAAAAGATAATAATAAAAATCTATCAGATTTATTTGATTTTCATATACTTTCATTATTAAATATACAATAAAATTATTATTAATAATAATAATAATAATAATAATAATCACTAGATGTAATACTATTCTGTAAAAAAGATGAGTAATTATTTATAGATTATTTTAATAGTAAATCAATATTAATTAAAATATATTAATAAAAAATATGATTACTGTGATCAGTTACCTTGATTGTTTTTTTTTTTTCCAGTATTTTGTTTTTTTTTGGGGGGGTGGGGGGGGGCAAACCTATTACTACAAGCAGAGGTGGAAAGTAATGACTTACATTTACTCGCATTACTGTAATTGAGTAGAT
>JAQQZS010000016.1:10979809-10992005 GCA_030068045.1 Platyallabes tihoni | reverse complement strand
AAGAGGATGCAGAGGATAGGGTTAGATGGAGGCAGATGATTCACTGTGGCGACCCCTGAAAGGGAACAGCCCAAAGACAAAGAAGAAGAAGAGTTAACCTAATATGTAAATGCTACACAAGGTCAGTTCACTTTACATATTTAAAGCACTTAGCTCCAGAGCGTAAAATCTTAATTCTACAACATACAGTATGAAGACCATATAAAGTTCTGTGCTTTAAGCTTTGTGATACAAGTTTAGGAAAGATACACAAACAAGTGTGAAGATCATGTGTCCAAATACTTTTGGGTATTAAGTGTACCTGTCAGGCACGTCCGCTTTCTCTGTTTGTGACGTGTTTATGAGCGTGCAGAATGCAGGTGGAGCTCTCGGAGCGATTATCCGAGTTTATCCTTATCAGCACTCCTGCCTCTTGTTGGCTGCCTTTGTTTTCCCTTTACTTGCATCACATGCTCGCCCTCCCCCTATCCTGCATTTCACGTCGGTTGGGTAAAATCTCATCAGACTTTTCGTTTTCTTTATCAATGATTGATGAAGGCACAGCACTAAACGCGCCGTGTCACCGTTGCTGGCTCACTGCCGCCTTGTCGTACAGCGTGAGTGATATAGGGAGGCGTGTGCACGTTTACAAAAGGTGTGAAGGTGAAGACTTTTGTAACAAGTCAGGGCACATGGAGGGGGGAAAAAAAAAGCCGACATCAACTTCCTACCTTTAAAAATCTTAGATAAGTGTAAGCCTCTGTTGTTTTGGCTTAAAGGCACAGAGGGCTCGACGCTTCACACGTCATCTTTTCAACCACTTTCTACCCCCAAGACAAATACTTATGTGTGGGAGAAAACCCAAATTACAGGCTTGGAAAGGTTGCATGCAGCATCTGTGTTTGTACATGTAGTGAAGTTTTAATGCAAAGACTAACAGCCGTTTAAAAGGAGATTTTTCATTTATTTTGACAGAACAATATTAACAAAACTTAAAAAAAACATCTGTAGCAGGGAATGGTTCCTAAATGCCAGTCCAAATTAAGGACTTTTTTAAGTCCATTAAGTTGTCAGACATAAAAAAAAAAAAAAAATTTGAGTTATCACTATCGGTGTACCCTGATCACAGGATAAAGCGGTATAGAAGATGAATGAATGAATGAACTATCGGTGTCACATGATTAGAGTGAATTTGTCTTTTTCGGCTCTTGCCTTTGAAACAACACCCAGTCTTAAAAGTCCCAGTACTGCGTGAGGACAAAGCAGAGATTAGTCAGGTATTGCGTCGGAAACAAACCTTCACTTAGAGGCAGTATAAAGTCAAGGCACCTGATACTGAGTCATCAGGTGATACTGCATTACAAGCTCTCCTCTCCATGTCATCATTAATGAGAATAATATCAGCAATTCATTTCTTTTATTTTACTATTATTTTTTTTAGTTTAACCAATGAAAGGCATAACATGTTATTTTATATATATAATCATTTATGATGGTTTCAACGTGAACCAAAGCCATTTCCAAGAGGAATCCACCACTGAAAACCCTGGAATTTTAAAAGGAATTTAAGTAGATGCAGAAAACATACTCCTCAAACAGGTCACGCTGACATTCCCTAACATGCCCACGCACCAAAAAACTAACTCCCAAATTTTTTTGTTATTATTATTATTATTATTTTTTAATGCATCCCACCCACTGATCCCTGGAGTGACCGTGTCGTAAGTTGACCATGTTGGATTTGGGATTTCAGGGAAGTTTATTTGAACATCTTTGGCCTGTTTGTCTTTTTCCCAGCCATTCGCTTTGGCCGCATGCCCCAGGCAGAGAAGGAGAAGCTCTTGGCTGAGGTTTCCTCCGATCTGGAGCACATGCACCCAGAGGCGGCTGACTTAAGGACCCTGGCCAAGCATCTTTACGAGAGCTATCTGAAGAACTTCCCCTTGACCAAAGCCAAGGCCAGGGCCATCCTCTCAGGGAAAACCAATGACAACGCTGTGAGTTTGCTTTTTATATACACTATTTAAAAAATTGCATTTGTTGTCAAACCGCCAACATGGTTTTATCTAGTATTTGTTTACAATTCATTTAAAGTCAGTATTTATTACTAATTCAATTGTAATAGTATATTGTAACCCAAAGCAAAACTAAATAAAGAAACCTCAAGGCAGTGTTCTCACTTTACAGACCAGTTACAGAAGTGATAATGAGTTAAATTCCAGTTTCAGGTTTCACATAACATGGATGTGATGTTAGTAGTTATGTTCTGAACTTATCATAAAAGCCAGTCTAGAACAGCATGTTTTTGTTAGCTTTAAGGAAGACACTCAGGTTTTCAATACATGCTGGCTTAACCTTTGAAAACATCCATAATGGGCTGATATTCAGTTATGATTTGTTTAAAAAAAAAAAAAAAAAAAAAAAAACAGCCTTGATATACCTGTATATCTGTAATCTGAAGCTCAAATTGAACTCCTGCGTTAACATGCTTGCTGGCGACCAAATGACAAGGCTTCCTGAGTTTGCTGGCTGGATACCTTATAATTTTAGAAGACAGCAGCACACTATAATTTTAAACGCCTGTTTTTTTTATATATATATATATATATCAGGTTGATTGGCTATGAACTCAAAATGAACTACATTGTGATTTGTACAGACTGTTTCCCACAGACTTCAACAATAAATCTGACAACAATAACAGTAAATAGAGAGAATACAATAGAGTGTGTTCAGACATCACTGAAGTGAGCAATCAGACATTACATTTACATTTACATTTACATTGAGACATTTGGCAAAGGCTCTTATCCAGAACGACTTTGAAACGTGCTTTGATGTTTCCGTCATTGGACAGATCCTTACACTGGGTTACTAGGTTACTAGCTAAGTACCACGGTTACATGCAGTAACAAAAAGCAGCGTACAATAATTCCAAAGTGGATGCGTAGTAAAACATGAAAGTGTTGCTGGTATGAAAAATATAAAATGAAGAATTGTCCGCATTTGTTACTGGACAATTCTATGCACTTCATCTATCTATCTATATACGTGTGTGTGTGTGTGTATGTATATGTACATGTATTTTCATGATTTTGAATTATACTTTTTATTCAAAAACATGCACAAGTCTGTAAAAGTCAGTACAGAGCCTTTTAAATGAGACTAACAAAGCATCGAAACCATAGAGACAACTTTATATAATACATAATGCATAGCTTTCAATGCAAGTCTTACATATGTAATAATTTAACAAACAAATTGCATGATGCTTGTAATAAGAAGCATCAAGTAGTGACGCTCTAAAAATCATTATATGGTAGGAAACTTCCAAATGTATAGAATATGTTCGTACTGGAGTTTTTATTATGTTAATTTAAGCATATGGTGTAAATTTATTTTAAAAAAAATACAATCAGGAGCTATCAGTACCAGGAGATATCAGCGAGGTTGTCAGACACTTGTTTTGACTGGAATGGACTACGATATGAGCCGAACGATACTGAACACGGTTGTGTCGAGAATGCGGAAATATTTATGAAGGCCACAGAATAGTAAAGCTGCAAACCTGTCCCGCTCTTGTCTGTAAGACTAAAACATGTTCTTACCTCTTGGCTGGGTCATGAGCTTTTTTCTTTTTTCTTTTTTCCTAGTAAAAAACTGCTCGTACTTTTAGCAGGCCCTAACATAAGCCCGTAAACCATTTTAGGACAATTCCTAATTCACTTTTACTGCCGTTATATAAAATATACAAACATGTCCACTCCTGCAAGAGCTCACACAGCATGCTCAACCCAGAGGTGATTAACTTAAGGAGAAATATGTCACCTTGGGATTTCAGACAATCAGATGCTTTTTTTTTCTCTGCTTATACGAGAGTAAACACCTCAGGGATGATTTGTCTAGAATCCCAGACACCATTTCAACAACTAATCCCTACCTTGAATGCAATCGTCTGCTCTAGTTCAGGTTAGAAACCTCGCCTAATTTAGCATGCGACAGCACAGAGAGGACAAAAGGACAGTAGAATGCTGCTTGTCCTGAAGTGAAGTTAGCTCTGTTAGGCAAGAGCCAAAACAAGAAAGTAGTGATACGACTCTCTCGCCTCTCTGGTGTATTACTCTTGGCTTTGACAAGACTCCACAACCGCGTTCGGGTCCAATGTAATGTGAAATTCATCACTATAGATTTGTCTCTATAAATCTGTTTGGTAGATTTTGAAAGCTTGATAGTTGACTTTTACAGACTGATCAACTGCTGAATTTTTATTTATACTGCAAGGGTTAATAAAGATGTGCATGGCCATGTTTGGAAGAAAACACTGATTTATTGTAGCATTCTAGCTCTCTAAAAGGAAAGAGTGAACAGAAAAAAGATGCCCTTAAGATAAATTGAAGTATGTGAATTAATGTTTCATATCAAATATACAGTGTTAGAAGCATGCACGGATGTCCTTCCTGTCTCCTGTCAATACTAGTTATATATTTTACCAGTTGTAGTAAATATGGTTGGATGGATTTGTCACCCGAGTAAATTATTATTGCATTTAAAGGTCCAATATTTTACTTTTTCTTTAACAACACATGTCTCAGTGGTCCCCCAAAGTGTGTGTTAATGTTACTGCTGAATTTCCCCAAAAATAATGTTTTTTTTTTCATACCATAAACTATATTTAGTTCACTCCTCCTTAAAATGTGTCATTTCAGTATCTATGTAAATGAGTTACAGCCAAGACACGACTCGTCAGAGAGGATCAGAGATGATCAGCAAGTGGGGGAGGTTATCTTCTTATATGAGGTCACATATGGGGAAAATCTGATTAGTTTTTTGAAACCTTAGCCAATATAAAAACTGAAAAATGGCAACAAAATTTTTTTTATTTTTTTTTTAGTTTGTTTGTTTGTACCAGCACATTAAAGACCCCTCGGAATATCTAAAAATAAATAAATAAATAAAACCATATTTATAAAACCATAATAAATAAACCATATATTTGAACAAAAGAAATCTTAACACAGATCATAGATAATTTAGTTTATTTCAAATGTTTATTTCTAATGGTGATGAGCAAAATGATCAGCCAATAGAACAAAACCGTTTTAAGCTTAATCCCACAAAAATCCTTACACGAGTCTCCACTCTTCTGTTATTAAAAGCATCTATATGGTGATTTTTTTTTTTCCTCTCAGCACTATTGCACCAGTTTTTTTTGTTGTTGCTTTTTTAACTTTTAGCTTTGGAATCCCATTACCCTTGTATTATAACATATCAGACGTGATCAGCTTTTTAGCAGTATACAGTATTCTGTGAGATAGGTGACAACCTAATAACAAAATATCTCATATTATAACATTTTTCATGTTTATAATTTCACACAACGTTGTGACATTTAGCATATGTTGATTTAAATTTAAAATGTAATAAATCCTAAATGCTAAATGTTTTTGTGTTATGTTTTTGTGTTATCCACATAATCCCTAACACCAATATTGCGATTATTTCTGAAACCTTTTAAATACTGAAACTTAGCTTCTTTTAGCTCACAGCTCTTGTGTTATTGACATAATACTTCATCACACAAGTGAAATTTTATGCTCATAATCTCATAAGCTTACAGCTGTTCCTTCTGCCCCGCAGCCATTCGTTATCCATGATATGAAGTCTCTGCTAGAGGGCGAGCAGTTCATCAACTGTCGTCAGATCCCACGGCAGGACCATCACAGGCGTCTGAACATGAGTTCAGTTCAGTCCGACCTGCAGCGTGAGGTGGAGCTGCGGTTTTTCCACAGCTGCCAATCACGCTCGGCCGAGTCGGTCAGCGAGGTCACCGAGTTTGCCAAGAGTATCCCGGGCTTCCTGAACCTCGACCTCAACGACCAGGTGACACTGCTCAAGTATGCCGTCATCGAGGTCATCATCATCATGATGTCACCCCTCATGAACAAGGATGGCACGCTGATCTCATACGGCCAGATCTTCATGACGCGCGAGTTCCTCAAGAGCCTGCGCAAGCCGTTCAGCGAGATGATGGAGCCCAAGTTTGAGTTTTCCGTCAAGTTTAACATGCTGGAGCTCGACGACAGCGACATGGCTCTCTTCTTGGCCGTCATTATTCTCAGTGGAGGTAAGGCACAGGAGCAGGAAGCAAATCTATTCAAATCCAAGGCGAGGTTTACCATCGCGTTGCATTATGTAAATGAAGAGGTCTCAGCGACATCTTTTGGGTGTTTTTGCTGATTTAATAGTAAAAACAGATTGAATTATCCAGCAGCAAAACAAGAAGTGATAAAAAAAGATTCACTTTCTTCACCTGTGTTAAATAAGCAACAAGTAAAACCACAGTAAACACATGATGCAAGGCATTACTTAATACATGTACTTGCTTAATGTCACATGGTAACAAGAAATGGAGACGTATGACAGTTTTGGTTGTAAATAACTGTCATGCTGCTGATTATTTCTTACTCAAACCGTGTGACTAGCGCTGAGCCTGAAATCACAAGAATGACGAGCGAACGATGACAGTGCATTTAAACACCTGATTAAAGCTTACTGTCTGCTTCAGTAACACATTGTCTTGTCAATAAACAGCATTTGGCTTAGTAAAATTAAATCTATTTTCTGGTGAAAAATGCTTATATGAGGGATGTTCAAGTCAAACTGGGATTTGATCGGACTCGTAGCCGCAATAAAACATTTGATTGGGGCAAACATTTTAAATGGCGATCCTGGCCGAGGTGTATCCTGAGCCCACTGCACTTATCCACGTAAACATTTAGTGATTGGAATGTATGATCCTTGAAAACCCGATATATAAATTATTACCAAGTTGTTGAAGAGACACATCTGACTATGGGAACTGTACATACAATCGTTCACGAACACCATTTGCACATTATAGGAACTCAGCTGAGAGTCATTGCCACATCCTCCCATACACTCTTGACCTCACGTCTAGACATTTCCACATGTTTAGGCCATTAAAGGAGTTCCTGGCAGGCCAGCGTTTCAGACATAAATCAGCGAGTCTGATCCTGGCTCCGTCGTACTGAAAACTTTCTACCTTGATGGTATAAAAGCAGTAGTGAAACGCTGCGATTAGTAATAAGTGCATTAGTGTAGCGGGGGATTATATAGAGAAATGAGGGTAGTTTTTACTCTCACAACTGTGTTCTGTTATTCTGCGCAGTGACTTTGACTTGAACGTACCGTTTAAAAAAAAATAATAAAATTGTGCCAACAAATACACTGTTACCCTGTTAAAGGTTGTCAGGGCAATAAATTGCTGAGATAAATCAAGCACACCGAGCTACTTGTTCCAAAAACCTGTTCTCTTTTTCCTGTGGAGTCACTCATAATCCTTGACTATTATTTGGGTAAGAAACATTTACAGTACATACCTGTCATCATTTCACCTCAAACAGTTTCTCTTCTCAACTCCCACACATGTACAGTATGACTCAAAACATACAGTTCATACCAGTCCAGGTGACAAAAGTTTATAAGGGTTTTATCTGACCTCATATTGAACCAGAAAATGCAGATTTCTATTTGGCTGATTCTGCATATTGTTTATCATTATTGTTGCTTCTCATCTCTGCGTTAACAAGATGTCATACGGAGTTATCTCACAGATTTATTGGTCACCGTTTTGTGGCAATTTAATAACCTGTTACCCTTGAACTTTGATTATTTTAGGTTCACACATGTAAAAAAAAAATTAAGCTCACTGACCTCACAAAACAAACAAAAAAACAACAACTCACTAATATACAGAATGACTTGTTTAAAGTAGGAAAGTTCAGATATTCTGAACAATTGTGTAAAAATATGAAACAGTCATGTAACCTGATTACACTCTGTGAACTCTTCCAGATCGTCCAGGCCTGCTGAATGTGAAGCCCATTGAGGATCTACAGGAGAACGTTCTCCACTCAATGGAGCTCCATCTTAAAATGAACCACCCGGACTCCCTCCATCTCTTCGCCAAAGTCCTCCAGAAGATGACTGACCTGAGGCAGATCGTTTCCGACCACGTTCAGTTCATCCAGTTGCTCAAAGATTCTGATCTCAACATGTGTTTACATCCACTGCTGCAGGAGATCATGAAGGACCTGTATTAATGTATTAGCTGAACATTTGTCATTATGCTTTGGTTTACTGCTTTTTTTTTTTTTCACCCAATCTGTGAACAGACAGGAGAAATATGTGTTAGCAGTATGAGCATGGTAGACAGTGACGGTCACTTCTTCAGTGAGTGAAATTTTGCCATAAAGGGAACGCAAATAAGTTCTAGTTTTATTGGGTTAAAAATGCACAAAAGTATTTGGAGAAAAAAAAAGCTGCCTTTAAACCTGGATCAAGAAGTTTTTTTTTTTTTTTGCCCAAGAGTGTGCGCCTTCATTTATATTATTTGCAAAGCGAGCTGGAGAGTTTGAAGAGTTAGCAATAAAAATGTGATGTGTGTTGAAGCCAGAATAAACCGAAATGATATAACATTTTAAAATCTTTTCTGACACAAACAGCTAAAAGAAATATTATCTGTGAACGTTTTTGTTCTCACTGGGGAATTATACTTGTGAAAGCTTTAATTTTTTGATCTATAATGCCTTATGTAAATACAATAAACAGATTTTTAATGCCAGCCTCGGTGCAGGCCCTGTCATGGCTGTTTTGCATTGAATGGTTGATGAAATGCTTGAAATTGTAAATAAATATTTTCAAATAATATCTGCCTTAGCTCTGACCCTGCTTGACGCATGTGCAAGATGTAGCATGTCGTACTAAGTCCAACTTCTCATTTTGCATTTTTTTTAAAATGCCTTCCTTCTGATCGTTGGACTGGCAGTCTCAGTTACACGCAAAGCCATTTCCCAGGCATTACGTCAGGCGTTTATTGTGTGTCTCTGCGAACACACCCTTTAGTGATTGCAAAATCTGACCTCCGCCGCTCCCCACAGCAGCTTCACTCACATCTGCCACTTGTGCTCATAGAATTACAGCTGACAGCCTGAAAACAGATTTTATTATTATTATTTTTTAACGTCATTTCTTGTCACTGATTTCTTAACCGCGTGGAGGTGTTGGGTAATATAGGAGGCATGTAACAAGTAATGGATTGTTTGCAAATGTTAGAAAAGGCTGTTCGGATCTACAGTTTGGCTCTGGAATGCTTTTATGCTAAGCTGTAAGCAAACTGCATTCCTCAAAGGACAGTACTGTAGCAACGGAAAGCTTCATAAAGCAGATTATACAGCAGTTACGCCGACTGAGTTACTAATTAATTAATTGTAAGTAATTGTTAATTCCACTAAGAGTCGCTCGCCAGCATCAGGTTTATAGTCCACAGTACTGGAAAGAGGGGAGAGCAGCTGCCTGCCAAAACCCATATTCAAAACCAGTCACGGAAGCACTTTCAGCAAGATTAAACGCATCTGATGATGTTACGTCATCTTAAACAACACTTTGTCTCCTTAGTAATTGCTTCTAAGTCGGTCTGAAAATACCTCTGAGCCATCTGATTATTTTGTTTATGATTAACGCGAGCTACAAAGCTAACTAGCATCTAACACAAGGCTGAATCCCAAATCCCTCTCTAAACCCGGATTAAAGGTACTACTTGCTGTGTGGAACAAGGGATTGTATACCTTAACTCACTAGTTTTCATTAGACTCTGTGTTAGCTAACACGGAAGTTAGCTAATATTGTATAGTGAAGTAAACGGAAATATAAAGTAAATTTCCGAAGTCCAGGGAAACTTTTCGAAAGTTTCTCAGGACTGTCCAACACCTCCATAGTTTATTCTCCTCACCTTTTTTTTAAAATCATAGTACCGGTAAGAATTTAAACGTATCTTCACCCATAACATACTTTACACTTACCGTCAGTCACCAGCTCAACCAGTCGCAGATTGATATCTCTTGATGGACCAAAATAACATGTTTGTGGAACTGATATGCAGCACAACAGCGCTCCCGTCTAGTGCTGAATCCACACTCAGCGAACACTCTATTAGGAACACCTGTAAACCTCCTTTTTTATACAGATATCCAATGAGAGATCTTCAAGAACTTCACTTAACGTTTAAATTAAACCCCAAAATGGTGGAAAAGTGTGATCTTAGTTTTTTTTTTTTTTTTTTACTTTGGCTGTGGCAATGAGTATTTCACGAACTGCAGATCTCCTGGGATTTTTACACACAACAGTCTCTGGAGTTTATATGCAATATTGCGAAAAACGAAGCAAAAAAAACTTCCCGATGTAGAATGGTTAGCCTGCTTTGAACTGACAGGAAGGGGTTGGTAAATAACCACTTTTTACAACAATGTGAATAGAAAGGAATTAGAGAATACAAACACATACACACACCCTGGGGTGGATGTGCTACAACAGCAGAAGACCACGTTGGGTTGTGCTACAGCCAGCCAAGAGCAGGAATGTGAGGCTGCAGGAGGTACAGCTTGACAGAAACTGGACACCCAAAGACTGGAACTACAGTATATTACATGATTTTTAACTAGTCTTCAACTGCTCAGTTTAGGTGAGCCTGTGCTCATTGCAGCGGTTATATTTTATATTTTAGGTTATATACTAGATAGTAAATACAGTTTATTTAAAAAGTAACACTAGACCTATCACTGATTATGCTCATGCAGAGAGGCAGGTTACAGTCATTAATTATTTCCGCCCCTCTGATTTGATAAGTTAAAGATGGCTTACATTCTTGGAATTATATAATAATAATAATAATTATTATTATTATTATTTTTTTTTTTTTTTTCCAAAGGAAGTAATAGTGATCAAGTTCCACAGAGCCACTGTTGAAATCAGAAGAAGACAGTTAATCCTCTACAGCTCAGCTCTTTTCCTAGGTTCTTCCTTGATATCACTTTGGATGAAAGCATCTGCCAAATGTCAGATCCAACAAAAAAAAACAATAGAACTGTAAAACAAATAAGAAATGTCTGTAACAACTTAGAACTTGTATAACGATGAGGTTATTTCATAATCTCATAAACTTGTTGAGTGAGAAGGGGTCCAGCCTATTCTCCAAAGCCCTGAGTGGGAGCACGCAGCAAACACACAGAGCTGCAGAATATTCTGGAACGAGCCCTGACGCCTGTTTTGATGATGAAGATTAAATGTGCTTTTTCGCGTTGTGTCAGCATATCCTTACTTTGTTACTACCGAGTCTCCAATGACCGACTCCTGCCAAGATCCTACAGGGATGCTGCCAAATCTCTGCGAAAAATACATTTCCCCGCTTTAAAAGTCTTTAAAGGAACAAGGCCCAAGATGGCGTTTGGTTTAGGAAACAATACTCTTGTGCTGTTTATGGCGTCTGAAAAACAGCAGCTTTCATCAGCGCTCCAGATACTGCTTAGGAATATGAATGGACTTGTGTGTGATGTTTGTGACAACAAAGTTGTAATATACTGCTATTACAAAAAAGGCAGCTGAATGCGTAGGGGTGAAGTTATTATTGCAATAAATCATAATGGCATTAATAGTATTTAATTTGAATAATATGATTGTAATTCATTTTAATTGTCCAGTAAAATATATTCACTCATTCCACAATTGTTTTTGGAGAAATGTAATAAATAAAATTAAATTTAAAAGAATTGTAAAAGAATTACATTACAAAGTAAATTATGAAATAAAATATTTTTTACACTGTAATAATTAAATTAAACTGAATGAGTAATACATTAAATACTTTAAATAATAGTAATACATTAAATGCATGGGGAATTACTTTTAATTAAAAAAAAAACTTTCTTTATTAATTTAGTTTTTTTATTTAACATATAAATCAGTACAAGTTTATTTTTCAATCAAGTGCTTCATAGATCCTTCTTTGCATGTATAATATAACACATAGCAACACTTAATTAAAGTTTCAAAATGAATGAATAATCTTTATTTTTTGGCGCTTGCGTGAGAATGGCGGACTGGTTATCTCAGGTTTTGTGACTCATGTCCTTTCTCCATACGTTTACACCTTTTCCTTTTAAGATATTTTGTTTGTCGACTTTTAACTGAAACAACGGAAATCTTCCTGTCAAAAGTATTATTAAATAAATAAAAAAAGAGATAAATATATCAAATAAATAATAAAGAAGATATAATAGAAAAAATTATATGATTTTAAAAAGATGTTTAGTATGTTTTGTTAGATGTACAGTATATACAGTGTGTGTGTGTGTGTGTGTAT
>JAQQZS010000016.1:10951834-10964224 GCA_030068045.1 Platyallabes tihoni | reverse complement strand
CCCACAATTTCACAGCGCAAGAGAGAGAAAAACCGTTGGCTCAGTTGTGATCACGTGACGCTCGGCGTCAAAACAAGAAGCGTCTGTGTGATACATGATACTCGGTACTCGTAAACCAAGACTTGCTTGTTTTCCAAGTCAAAATTTATTAAAAATCTTTGCTCGTCTTGCAGAACACTTGCAAACCGCGTTACTTGCAATCCGAGGTTTTACTGACTTGTAGAAGAAAAAGAACATATTGTTTTCTTAACATATAATTGTATTTTCCAAAGACTGACTTCCAATCTGACTGTTTTAATGCATGCAATTGATTGTTTACTTTTTTATTTATTTTTACTTTTTGACGTTTTTTTTAATTTGTATTCCAGAGCAGAAAAGGCAAATTGGTGTGCAGAATCAATCCATTTAACATGATGGAGTATCTACAGCTCAGTTATGAAGAGGTAAGGGAATTCTATGAAGTTGTTGGTTTCATAAAGAGTGGTGGAGGAAAAGGTGTGTATTACCCAAGGAAGAAAAGACTTAATGCATGGGTTAGAAAAAGCATGTCTGATGCTTGTAGCAAGGAATGTACTGTATTTTATCACAGTGAACAAGAAATCAGTTACTTCTAAAGTGCAAAGTATGACTTTCGTAAGCATATATTGAAATTCCAAACTTTTAATTTATTTTGAATTCTATTTAATCTGGTCAGATGCCAAACGTACAGTATTAACTTATTTATATTAAAACTATAGTGTGTTTAGTGATTTATAGTGCTATTTTATTTGTTAATGCTCTGAAAAACAAAAACACACTACAAGTGAAAATAGACTAACATGGTGCTCATATAAAATAATTTAAACAAAACAGTCCATACAGAATTTTATTACAAGATGAATTTTGCATGCCATGAAATATGACATGAGATTAACATGCAAGCCATTCTGGCAGAAAATTTTCTTTATTCTCTTTCATTTTCTCTAATAGTTTTGAATTGTTCCAAAGTGATTACTATTAAATACAAGTGTTGTACCGAAAAAAATGCAAAGCACACATAGCTTTTTGTATGAACTGACAGATCGTTCATATTACGCATGTACTGTAGATAGAGTAACTCTTCTTCTAGACAAAGATGCTAGTGATGTATAGTATTTGAACCCCATGCTCAGATCCTCAAAGAAAATCCTCTTTTGGTCTCCCACTGTGTGGTTTGTCGTCAGTGCTGGTTTCCCCCTTCTTTAAACTTCATCAGTCTGTGCTGTCTTCTGTTAACACAGTAAGAGACCACCAACCACCTCAACAAAGAGGTTTGAGAGTTGCTTGTGGCTTGTGATGACAACACCGCAAAGTGTTGTTTATCAGTAAAATCTTGGAACTGGAAATATGATTTTTTAAAAAGTATCTGTGCATATGAAAGTACCTAAAAGAACATTCTTATGAAGAAATTATTATATTCCAACATACAGTTTCATATTTAACTTTTAATTTCTGCTAGCAGAACTAAGTTATAACTAATGTTTTTAAATTTTACAGTTATGTTCAACCATATATGCCAGACTGGCGTGCATCTTGAAACAGATTTAGTTCAATTCAATTTTATTTGTGTAGCGCTTTTAACAGTTGTCATTGTTACAAAAGCAGCTTCACATAATCAAAAGAAATTTATGGAAATTTGTTTTAAATGTGAAAAATGTCTATGAATCAAAGTGATTAGATAGTCTATGATAAGCAATCAGATAAACAAATCAACAATAGTTATATAACATTAATTCACATAAAGGGATTGTATACAGCACTGGTTTTTTATTTATTAATTTTTTTGTCCTAAATTTCTTTGATCTAAAAATATTGATATTTTCCTGTGGTTTTAGCGATAGAGATTATTCACAGCTGCATCTCGTTACCTCAAACTGCACCATGCTGTTCCAGCGCATTGCTATTAATACTCTGATTTGTTTTCTTATCAAGGTGGAGACGTTATAAACTTCAGTTAAGCCATATTTTCACAGCTGGATTTGATCGAGGGAATTCAACTCCGCGAGCCAGTAGAAACAGTTAAAGAAGCTGCGAAAGTGTTCGAATGTAGCCGTTTTGTGCGCTCTCTCTCTTCACAGGCTAATATTAACACAAACCTCCCTGTAGGATAAACATGGCCGGCGTTAATATTTCAGCCGATGAAGACTGATAAACCCGGTTCTATCAAGCCGCGTTTACCCAAGAGTATCGTTAAAGAGTCAGAGGGGGTCGAAGGTGATCACATGCAGTTTTGTGAGTCGCTGTTTACAATCCCTGTGCTTTTTACATCTCATTGGTAATTGATAGCGAAGGCCATCAAGTTGAACTTCAGGCAGCGTGATCTTAGTGAACCCTTTTCCAACCACACATCCCAGCATTGTGAGAACATTTAGTTTTAAGTGTTTTTTTGGCTTTTCTCCTGTATTGCTTATGCGCTATATCTTTGCCTTGCAGGCTTTCTTCCTGGTTTATGTCCTCGGGTGCTTGTCAGTTTTCCATGATGGGGTATGTTTTCCTTCATTTCAGGGTACAGTATTTGCAAGTTTTTATCCAATTTCATTCAAATTAGTTATCTTTTGATAGGGTCAAAAATTATCTACACTCTGGCTGTAGAATGTATTTTTATTAACTTTTAGAACAGTCAAATGCATAATTTTTCACCACAATCTCTCTACTTTTCATACACTTTGTCCATATGTCAGCACAGTTTCATATTCTTACGTTGAGAATGTTTTAGGCTGAGCTACGAGCCACAAATACACCATCATCTTCACTTCTTCATCAGAAGTGAATCTTTGTCCTTATAGGTCTGCTTTCAGGGGACCAAACAGGTAAAAGTCCAGTGTGGCAGGATCAGGAGTATAGGAAGGATGCTTCAACACCACAAAACAAAATTTTGGCAGTGTGTTGACAGTGTGGGCAGATGTGTGCAGACATGCATAATCATGCAAGATCACAACGCCCTTGGATAGCAGTCAGTCAGCATCTCACTTTATTGAACATTGTTGATTGTTAAACCATTTTTTTCTGATAATGTTCCAATACTTGCCCTTAAGGATCCCAGAAAACTGTAAGCACCAATTTTTCAACTGTTGGTTGATTTAGAAACTTTTTCTTGGTTAGCGATTGAGGATGTTTCCGTTCCTGCCGTTTACTCTCAAGCTCCTAGTGATGTCTCATCACCAGTAATTATTCTCTTTAAGAAAATTTCACCTTCCTTAGCATATTTGTCCAAATTTAGTTTGCAGATATAATAATGCTTCTGTTTATGCTCTTCAGTGAGTTGTTTTGGCACCAGGTACACCCTCAGACCACAAAAAAAAAAAAAACACACACATCACTGCACTCTGCTCTTCTTATGTGCAAATCACAAGTGGAGCATCCATTTTTACTTGCAATGTAGTTGCAAATGAACTGATGTAACACATTCACACCTTTACAGTTGTGACTGGGGAGACCATAGCCTTGAACGGAAACCGCTGAAATTACGGCCACCAAAAGTTTTATTATAACCGGAGTGAATCATTTTTAACTCACCCTTGTGTATTTTGGTTACTATCCATTTTCGCCTACCTCACACACCGTTTCAGCCACCCAAATAGATCTACCACTTCTCTAATTAACATTGTTACTGAAGATGAAAAGCAATTCTGACCAATGTAACGAATTACTAATACAGTGGGGCAAAAAAGTATTTAGGCAGCCACCAATTGTGCAAGTTTTCCCACTTAAAAAGATGAGGGAGGCCTGTAATTTTCATCATAGGTATACCACAACTATGAGAGACAAAATAAGAAAAAAAATTTCAGAAAATCACATTGTAGGATTTTTAAAGAATTTATTTACAAATTATGGTGGAAAATAAGTTTTTGGTCACCTACAAACAAGCAAGATTTCTGGCTCTCACAGACCTGTAACAACTTCTTTAAGAGGCTCCTCTGTCCTCCACTCGTTACCTGTATTAATGGGATCTGTTGTCCGTATAAAAGACACCTGTCCACATCCTCAAACAGTCACACTCCAAACTCCAAACAAAGAGCTGTCAAAGGACACCAGAAACAAAATTGTAGAGCTGCACCAGGCTGGGAAGACAGAATCTGCATCTTGGTGTGAAGAAATCAACTGTGGAAGCAATTATAAGAAAATGGAAGACCACTGATAATCTCCCTCAATCTGGGGCTTCACGCAAGATCTCACCCCGTGGGGTCAAAATGATCACAAGAACTGTGAGCAAAAATCCCAGAACCACACAGGGGGACCTAGTGAATGACCTGCAGAAAGCTGGGACCAAAGTAACAAAGGCTACCATCAGTAACACACTGCACCGCCAGGGACTCAAACCCTGCAGTGTCAGACGTTTCCCCTGCTTAAACCAGTACATGTCCAGGCCCGTCTGCAATTTGCTAGATAGCATTTGGATGATCCAGAAGAAGGTTTGGGAGAATGTCATATGGTCAGATGAAACTAAAATAGAACTTCGTGTTTGGTGGAGAAAGAATGTTGAGTTGCATCCAAAGAACACCTGTGAAGCATGGGGGTGGAAACATCATGCTTTGGGGCTGTTTTTCTACAAAGGGACCAGGACGACTGATCCGTGTAAAGGAAAGAATGAATGGGGCCATGTATCCTGTGATTTTGAGTGAAAACATCCTTCCATTAGCAAGGGCACTGAAGATGAAACGTGGCTGGGTCTTTCAGCATGACAATGATCCCAAACACACCGCCCGAAGTAGTGGCTTCGTTAGAAGCATTTCAAGATCCTGGAGTGGCCTAGCCCGTCTCCAGATCTCAACCCCATAGAAAATCTTTGGAGGGAAATGAAAGTCCGTGTTGCCCAGCAACAGCCCCAAAACATCACTGCTCTAGAGGAGATCTGCATGGAGGAATGGGCCAAAATACCAGCAACAGTGTGTGAAAACCTTGTGAAGGGTATATAACAAAGTATTGAGATGAAATTTAGTTATTGATCAAATACTTATTTTTCACCATAATTTGCAAATAAATTCTTTAAAAATCCTAAAATGTGATTTTCTGGTTTTTTTTTTTCTTATTTAGTCTCTTATAGTTGAGGTATACCCATGAGGAAAATTACAGGCCTCTCTCATCTTTTTAGGTGGGAGAATTGGTGGCTGACTAAATACTTTTTTGCCCCACTGTATCACTTTTTTCCCCCTAATGTACCAACCATCTATCATCTGCACCTACAGGAAACGTACCAGACACCTTTATCTCCCAAAAAGATACTAGGACCTGGTCATGTTATATTTAGATTATTGTCAAATATACTACATGGTGTACTATATTACTCAAAACTTGTGTTGGCTACAAGGTACAAAACACCTCTTGTATTTTGTGATGTTTGTTTTTCAGGAAGCCTTGTCAGTCCTTCAGCTCTGGAGAGTTTTTTGTTCAGCACAGCCCAACTTTGAGATTAAGTACGCAGCCTATCACTACTTCCGCAGTAAAGGATGGGTGCCCAAGTCAGGCATTAAATACGGCACTGATTTAAGTAAGAAAGCTCAACTACACCATCTCCAAAAGCTTACACTGTTTGTATGAATATTCACCCAGGCATGGGCTATAGGAGGTATTAACATATAAGGAATGAGAAAGCACAATGAGGGGTTGTTTTAAAGACTTAGAGTCATGGGAAGGTTCACACAATATCAGAAAACCTTACTTTAATGAAGTCTGTGCCATTTATGAGAGGAACAGAAGCCCTATCACTGGAGAGCATTCCGAGTTCTTTCTGTACAACAATCTGATGCTGCTGCTGAATTGGGACAACAACTTGAGTTCTTCTAGTTAATTTAAAATTTTGCTAGTTTTAACACTATTAGTATTAATTTTACTAGTTAACTTTTTACTTTATTTACTTTGTAAATGATTAGAAAGCTGATTTTTAAAAATTATTATTTCTAAAAAATATTCTCAGTTTCTAAGGAATGCTGATAAGATAATGTTTAAAAGTTCTCCTTTAATTAAACACATGCTAAAGACAAGAAAAATACATTTCTGAAAATCATATTGGTCGACCCATAATCGATATCAATATTGTTATTATGATGTCTCATTTCCAATGTGTCCCACTTAAACTGTTCACACAGAGTAAGAATATCCAGCTGGTGTAAGTGGAACTAGATGACAGGTGAATTATTCAGCCGGACTAAGCATTGTTTTTCTTGATCTCCTTACCTTTTCGTCTGCTGTGTTTGTGTCGAGGCCAGGAAAGTGACTCTTGGCTCTGAGTTTGGATCTTGGATGTTTGGAGCTGTATAGAGTTACATCTCCTCAGTTCTGAGATTTTCCTTAACGTTTGATTTTCTTCTGCAGTGCTGTATCGGAAGGGACCACCATTTTATCATGCAAGGTTGGTATTGGTTTGATTAAGTCTAATGATCATTGCAATAATAGCTCTTAGGCTAAACATAATCACTTTGTGCTTGGACCCCTAAGAATTACAGTAGTAGTAGAATAACATTCTACATTGCTGGAGATATAAATATCAAAACTATGCTGTAGGGGTTGCATATTTCACACATTTTTCTTAATCAATTGTTGAACACCTTAGCAATCAATAATCGATTTATTATTAATAATAAAACAGACATTTTATCTCATTTAAACATTTCTAGCAGCACAATCCAGTGTTTCCCATGCATTGATTTATTCATGCTGGCTCACTACAACATCAACAGTGCCGCCGCAGATTACTTTGACATTTTTTGTTATTACAAATGGGAGAAGTCTTATTTAATTGTAAAAATATGTTCAGCACAATGATTTATTCAGCCCCTCTCTCCCATAAGCACACAAACACACAAACCTATCTGTGAATAGCACCGCCTCTCCACGCAAACACATTAGAGCCATGATCATGAAGCACTGACAGTCCAAACAGTAAGCTGTGGGTAAAAGAAATAAAGATGCAGGAAGGGGAAGTGCATTGTAAGCAGGCCAAATCAATCCAAAATTCATGAAAGGAAGCGTGGAAACTCTGCCCTTCAAATAAGTTATTAACAAGCATTGAAGGAGCCTAGCTAGTTAGCATAGAATTCACCTGAGTTGTCAAGGTTAGTGCAGTGTACGTAGACGATAGTCAATATCAACTGCCTGGGAATTAAATGTTTGCTCTGTCAATCCAGATAAATATTGAAAAAAACTTCAGAAATATCCCAGACGCCATTGGGATATTTTTTTTCTAGAATCCCAGTATAATAATGATCAAACAATGCGAACTTAACAGCACAGTGTGTGGGACAGTTGCTTAGGGTTACCTAAAAGCACTTTACACAACTTAAAACAGAACAAAAATAAATATATCTCTCAGTTTCAGTTTCTTTCTTTCTGTTTCTTTCAAATGCCACGCAGCATCGCCTGAACTGCAAGTGCACCCCCTTGTGGTGTGCAAGTTAATAGATAGGCAGTCTGTGGCAAAATGTGAAGCAAAACAAACATTATTGTTTAATAAACTTTTAATCGGTTAAATTCTTAACAGCAATTAATTGATTATTGATTAATAATCATTAACATCCCTGTAAGGGAAAGAAAAATGCAATCTTGCCATACAAAAAAATGTTTTTTTTATTTTTTTTTTTTATATTTCAGGTCATTGTATGTCATATGTAATGTCAAATTCTTTGTTTGCATAATAATAAAACTATGTATTACCATGTTTAGTGTAGACACCAAACAACAGGCCATTTAAAAAAGTAACATTTTTACATTTCCCATGCAGTTCAAGTTTTAATTAAAATTTTATTAAAGTGTTGTCTTGGTAAACAGATATTTTTACCCCATAATATTGACAACCGTTTTGTTGTCTCTACCCAATATTACACTACCATATGATTTCTAATGATTTTACTCCAGTTACAATATGTTATTTTACTAAACCTGCATTGCATAAAACCTCAGCAGTGTATGCTAATACGAATATATGCTAATACGAGTCATCACTTAAAAATACAGCAACCTACCTTATTAATGCCCCCATTAATTAATTAATGCCCCATTTTCTTGCATGTGTTTATTTTTCTGCTTATGTTGAGGTTTGTATTTGCATGTTTGTAGTACATACGGTTGTACATTTTACTCCTGCTCTTGGTGTGCAGCTACTCTGTGGTGGTGGAAAGAGAAAATGAGTCGCTCCAAGGTCCTGCGCTGAGGCCTTTTACCTGGAGAGCTTTAGCTGCTCTCTGCCGAACCACTGTTAACGTCTCAAAAGTAAACCTTTCCCTTTCCTACATTTCTCATTAGTATTCATTAGTATATTAGGTTTGCACATTGTCATGTCCGTGTTCCATGTGCAGGAGCTGATGTTTTGCTACGTCATCGTGCCGTCGGATCTGACCAAGCAGGACATCTCCTCACCTGAGTGCCTGAGAATGCTGAAAGTTCAGGTCAGGCATCTGTCTCGGGCTGTCTTAAATTAAATTTTAAAATAATTGCATTATTTTACCCATGTTTGACTGTGTGGGGGCTTTCTTGTTTCAGGAGATTATTGTGAGTCGATGGATATCATCACGAGAACGAGCAGATCAGGAAGAAATCTAGAAATGATTGTGCTCCTGAGTAACATTCGGTAATAATGGAACTAATAAAAATACTTTGCACTTTCTGTAATGCCGATTTTGTGTGTGTTCATTTCTTTGCATGAGGCATGCAAACAGGTAGGCATATCTTAACATGCAAAGACAGTAAAAAGAGAAATGGGGCAAAATTTAAACACTGCTCTTACACTACAGTACATAACTCCTACATGTACCTACAAGCACATCCAACATCCAGTAGGTAATTTTGTCAGTTTTAATAAATTTACAGGTAGTCCCCAACTTACGAACATTCGAGTTACAAATTTCCGCAGATATGAACGGACCACGGTTCTAGTTCAATCACAGAAGTATCTCGTGTATTGTACAAAAAAATAAACACTGCAGTGCACCAAATACCAATGTTTACAATTATATACAATATTTTACATGTGTAAGTGAATGTATAAGATGTATAAAGTCCAGTATGTGTGTGCGGGTGCGAGAGAAATGAGTCAGCCTCATCAGTTTCAATGAATCAGTCCGGAAGCACGCTGATACAAAAAGGCTGTCCTGATGGTGAATAATCCTAATTTTGGAAAATCTTCAACAAAATGAAGTACATGGTCCAATACAGTGGAAAACAGCTATGGGAAAACATTGCATTCCAGGATTCCCCACAGAGACAACACTTGTATTTCACATTAGATCCATTTCTTTAGGCACAATTATGATTTTTGACCACATGATTGGGAAAGGGGACAGATTTAGTCAAGTGGATTGGTATGTTTAACATACTATGTATATTCGTGTCAAAGGTGTATAAGCCTCACTTTGTCGGAGTGACTTGTCGGAACAAATCAAACTTACGAACGTGCTCGTGGAACGGAACTCATTCGTAAGTCAGAGACTATCTGTAGTTATTAATAGTACAGTAGATGTGTTTCCTTGTGTGGACACGCCACTTACTGTTACTGTTAGCAGACACGGGAAAACATGTTTAATAAAAATAAAATGGGTTCAATTCTTAGCCTATGCCCAAACCCAGCCACTGGGTGCTGGTTTGTGCTGGTCCTAATAGCTTCAATAAAGTAGGAGGAAGGGCATCCAAGGAAAAACCCTGTGCTGTTGACTGGAACAGCAGAAATGGCAACATGTAATATGTATCAATTACACAGATCACACTTCCACAACATAACACTATCGCCAGGTAAATAACATTATCAACTGTATACCAGTAAACTGGTGAGAGGCTAATGGGTACCCAAGGCTTATCGATGCCTGTGTGGACCAAAGACTAGCTCGTGTGGACCGATCCTACTGAAAACCCAATGCTGAAAAAGGTTAATGCTGGCTATAATAGAAGATTTCAGAACATCTAGTGCATTGCAGCTTGCTGTGTATAGGGCGTAGCAGCCAAAGATTTCAAGGTTGTTGATCTGGTCTCCAAATTCCCCAGATCTCCAAAGCATCCATGGAATGCGTCGGACAAACAATTCTGATCTGTCGAGGCCTCACCCTGCAACCCACAGTACCTAAAGATTCCACAACAAACTTGGCAGTGCCAGTGGAGTCACATCCCAGGAAGCAAAAGGCGAGCCCACACAATAACAGTTTATAATGTTATGGCTGATGGGCATATACAGTTGATTATTTTATTTCTTTGTGGACAGACTACATCCATAAACAACATTAATAAGAGTTTCTGCATGCACAAAATAGCAGCATTTGTTGCTTGCTTGTGTGATTAGCGGTTCAGACAAGAAGGTACACAAGAAGGAATAACTGTTTATTAGAGCCCAAGTTTAATACAAGATCCAAGAGTAGGTTTCTAACGTGAATCTTTATACATACTTATATTGTTAGTAGTTTATTAAAAGATTCAAGTCAGATTCAGTAGCATCATTCCACCGATTCATAGTTTTGACTAGCATCAAGCTACATAATCGTTTTATTCTAAAGCTCAACGTCATGAACCTGAAGACTTTAACCCTCTTTATCTTCATCATTCTTTCCTTCCTGTGCATTTCTCTTTGGACTGTCCACAATGTAGAAATAGTTCTTGGAAATCTCCTGACACAGCATGGTGTACTTGGATGCCCGTTTGACGCGTGGCAGAATGAAAGTCTGAGTGAACTCGTCTTTGCTGAGCGCTCGCTTGGACTGCATGGCCAGCACACAGTTTATAAACATCAGCGTGTAGCTGTAGCAGTTGTGGTTCTCCTCATTGAAGCTGGGGAAGAAAAAAAAAAAATCAGCAATAAACCAGAGCAGAGAGGCATAAGGAAAAAACAGTATTTTGATACGCGAGAAGTTCAGGCTCTAAGAATCTTTATGGATTATATCACATGTATCTAGATAATAAAATTAAATAATAACCTTTGCCAGAGTGGATCCCAAATCTCAGCTGAGGAGAATTTCTCCAGGTACTGATCCCACTGATTGATGAGATTGTACATGTCAGGCTGGACTAACATGATGCTAATGCAATGTTCCCAGCCCTCGCGGTCTCTCCGCACGCCAGACTTGATGTAGTTATACACAACGCCTTCACAACAATAAAGAGAAAGAGTGTTACACTAAATTTTTTCAGACAAAATTGGAAATGCAATCTATCAGCAAGAACATTTCTGGTGTGTGAGATTTGCTTCATTTGGTTTGCACTGCAGATACGAGGTAGATGGTGATTGGTCTGAAATTGGTTTAATTTCTTTCATATATCATCAGATCTAATAGTTGTTTCTATAGTAACAGCTCATTTTCAGAGTTGTTTCAGGCAACTGACTGCATGTAAATTGTCTAATAAGAAATAAAAATATGTTGATATTTAATAAAGAATTTAAAATCTTTGATATGATTAAGGTTTATTGAACAATTAAAGAAGTGTCTTCAGTATCAGCATTTAAAACTATCAGGAAAGTCTTTGCATAAAAGATAAAATATAGATACTATAATACAGCAAATAAAAATTGCTGTAGATGAATAAACCATAAATAAATAGATGGCGAGTGCTGTTATTGAAAACTAATCCTCTCTTGGTGTTAACTCCACTTGACAACACAATGCATTACAACACTACAGTATAGCGCTGATCATTTTCCTATAACATCATGCCTTGTTCTGTTTTATTCCTTGAATGCAAATTAAATTAAAACTAATATAATACTTATAATTCTATAATATAATTATAGAATTCTACTTTATACACTGTACTTGTCAGCAAACGCTTGTGAGAAAGAATAGATTTGGTTTAAAAAAATTTTAACTGCAATATTATTTTTTATAAGTCACAAAAACATTAACAAAAGACTAACAACTTGACTCCATAGTGGCTAAGTGTGTGATTAATATAAAGATCATGATGCGATAACTCCTTCGGCACCACCTTATCACATTACAATCCTCATTGTAACACACCGGAAGGGGTGCCAATCCATCACATGCACACACACACACACACACACACACATAGGTCTAGGCTAATCTGCATGTCATTGGACTGTGGGAGGAACCCAGAGTATCCAGAGGAAAATGTGCAGACTCCGGAAACACTTATCTGTCAAGATTTATTTTTACTTTTTTTTTTTTAAAGGTAAAGTGCAGGTTAATTTGTTTTATTTTTATTTAAAATTTATTTTAATTTTTTTCTATGGCAGTGGAACAAATAATTTGAGTTTCCATTATTTATGTGAAAATTTGATTTACGAGTGTTTTGGAATACGAGCCCACTTCGGGAACAAATTATTCTCGTAATCCAAGGTTCCACTGTAAAACAAACAAATGAACTGCACTTTACCTTTGAAAAGAATCGCGACAGAGCAGTGTTTCTGTGTAGAGCAGAGAGAGTGTGTGTGTGTGTGTG
>JAQQZS010000016.1:10938488-10948619 GCA_030068045.1 Platyallabes tihoni | reverse complement strand
AGCATCACCCGGGGTTCGAACCAGCGATCTCCGGATGATAGGGCGAGCGCTTTACCACTGCGCCACTCGGAGGCCCAAGTTAATTAAGTTAAGATAAGCCTTTATTTGTCACATACACATTACTGCACAGTGAAATTCTTTCTTCGCATATCCCAGTGTAACTACAGTAGGTTCAGAGCGCAGGGTCAGCCATGATACAGCAGATAGAGTTAAGGGCCTTACTCAGGGGCCCAACAATGGTGGAGCTGGGACTCGAACTGACATTTTAAAAAATTGATTTTTATTACACAAATTATTACAAAACTATACATAGAATATAGGACATATATACAGTACCAATCAAAGAGAAGAATGTCAATTGTTCTGGAATACTTCTTACAAGAACAGTATTGTCAAGTGTATTTGCAAAATCCATCAAGCACCATGATGAAACAGACCATCATGAAGAACATCCCAGGAAAGCAAGACCAAAACTTACCTCTGCTACAGAGGAGAAGTTCATTTAGAGTTACCAGCCTCAAATATCACTAATTAATATTTAACACCTCAAATTACATATTATTGGATGCCTTCAGCATTGTTTCCCAATGCATAGAGAAATAAAAATCAGGAATTAGAAGATGTGTCCAAACGTTTGACTGGTAGCACATTTTAATTAGTTCATTATTATTTGTTCGTTACTAGGAAGCTTAAAACATAAAACACAAAACTGTCATTTATTGCATAGTTCATTTTAAAATTGTAAACTTGCACTGGGTTTATGGGTTTCACATGAAAACGCTAATTAACTGCACTTATTGATCAACAATGTAAAAGCCATGTTGTAAGATTTCTTCATACACCCTGATGAACATGGAGGCATGCTTCACTGGGGACAAAATGTGGGCACTGGTGAACTCGTTTCTGCTCAGAGGAGCTTTACTGTCCAGCGATCTCATGTGGTTTATGAACGTCAGGGCGAAACCATAGCAACACGAGCCAAACTCCCTCTGCTCATGGAATCTTCAAAATTGAAAAAAAAAACAAAAACACACACACAAACCAACAAATGGTTCTGGTTTCTGTATGTTATGAAGTGTACATAATTCTTGCTAATATTCTAAATATAAAAATTGACTATTCATTTATTTGAATGTGTTAAGAAAAGTGCGGCAGAGAGTGGTATTATTTCAGTCATTCTAATATATTATCATTTTGATACCACAACAACTTAATAACTAATTTGTATGACAGCTACAAACAGGAAAACATAATCAGATACTGATACAGTACCTGTAGGTGTTCCTCATTTTTTTAAGGAAGAGAAACAAAGGGGAAATTTGGTGAGATAATAACTGTTTGTGGCTCTTATAAAATTGGGAAAAGCAGGAGCTAACTTTTTTCATGGAGAAACTTTAAAAGGGGAAAATCTAAAAGCATGAATACTAGAAAATAATCCGCTTCATGTTTAAAAAACTAATGGTTGATTTTTTTTCCCATGACAGCACACCTCTACACTTTTGATTACTCCTTACTTATTTCACTAAAGATTATCAGGGGTCAGAAACTATATGTTAAAATACATACAGAAAATACACAAGTACAAATGAAAAACGGAGATCTGAATATACATCTGGATTCCTATAAATCTGCTTTATGGCGATTTTTATTGTCTATTAAAAGCACTATACAACAAACTTTAATTGCCTTATTTATGGTTTATTGATCAAACTACACCTTAGAAAATTTGCATGAACATAGCAGCAACATTAATCATTACTAATTGTTATATATTTGGCAAACAGTATAAAAAGTGTATGTTAGTAATATATTTAATTCACATGCATTTTTAGGTGAAAGGTGGATAAACTAACCGTTCTGGAGTCCATGCTGAGGTTGATGAAAAGATTTCCAATTCCTTATCCCATAACTGTTTTAAATCTTGTCTATATGGTGGAACAAGTTGGATGGACACACACTGCTCCCATCCGTGTTCATCCCTCTTTACTCCTGATAGAGTGTAGTTATGCACCAAACCTAAAGGAAAAAATCTATAGTGATTATCAGATACTTGCATAACTACAATAAATGGCTATAAAACCTATTTTTAGTGTTGCCAACTTAGAAGTTGTCACTGGATTTAGCAGCCTTTTAAAGACCCAGTCAAATCTAGTGAAATCTGAGTAGGTCTAAAAATTTGAGACATCAGGTTGAGACAACTCAGCACTAGTGTGTAAGGCCTACAATTGAATGAGTGATGTTCCTAGTGATAAATCCTTTATTCAATTCAATCCAATAAAATACAGTTATAGTGCTTTTAACAACAGTCATTGTGCAAAGCAGCTTTACAGAATCACGGAATTGAGTTTGAAAAGTGTGAGGAAATATATAAATCATAATTATCAGATTTTCCCGGATAAGCACGCCGAGGGCAGTGATGGCATGGAAAAACTCACTGAGATGACAATAGTAAGAAACCCTGAGAGGGACCAGTCAATTTTTATCACTATTTCAAAACAATTAAGTACAAATCATTATTATTTCCCAAAAGTCAGTTGATAACTTTTTTTTTCCAACCAGCAATCACTGATCAACTGTTTCCTTAAAAAAACTATCACCGATCACCATCATTTTCCCAAATAAACAATATCTGAAAGAATTATATTTTTCCACCTACGTTCTTCTTTATTCCTATTTTTAAGCTCTCTTCTTGCCTGAATTTACAAGTAATAACGCAATCATTTCAGTCAGTAGGAATCTCCTTGTGATTATTTCAAGACTTCTCCTATCATTGGTTCTTTATTCTGTATTCTTGACAGAAGTCAATTTTTAAATTTATCATTATTTATTTCATTCATCTTCTATGCTGCTTATCCTATACAGGAAGCCTGGAGCTCAACCCCCAGGAACCTTCGGGCACAAGGTGGAAAGGGGACCAATCCACTGCCGGGCACATATACACATATACACACTGACACACTAATTCACACGCAAATACTAATAAACCTAATCTGCATGTCTTTGGACTGTGGGAGGAACCTGGGAGGAGGAAACTGAAGTACCTCGAAGAAGCCCACCAAGCCCAGGGAGAACATGCAAACTCCACACACACAATGCGGGAATCGAACCCTCGACCCTGTGGTGTAAGGCTAACCTGACTACGCCACGCATTATTTTATCATTTGCTATAACTCTCCTCCTGTGATTAGGTCTTCAAAACGTTCTATTACACATAACACGTTTTGATAGTGATAGTGACGATGCAATGAATCTGGAAATTACAGTACTAGGTATATGTTAAAATACATACATACATACATACATACACATCTAGCGACCTCTAGCGGAGGTTTGAGCATGTGCCGGCTGATTTTACCTTAAAATAGTTGGCAACACTTGAGGCAAACAAGCGCGCGCGCGCGCTTTTACCTTTTGAGTCGGAGAGTCCAACGTGTAACTCCGTCTCGCGCCATTCTCTTAACCGGAAGAACAACACAAGTGTCTGTAAGGAGTGTGTAATTTCTCCCACATTTCATGAATGAATGTATAGTTGTTGTTGTTGTTGTTTTTGGTTCTACCTACCCTAAACACCATGGGCCTTCATTTGCTCCCAAAAGAAACGCGCAGTGAGTTTCATGACCATTTGTGAAAGGAGAAGGAAGCGCCACCGGGGCGTCTAAAAGCCCAAAGACGAGAGGATTACGGCAAACAGGGCACACATCTCCCTCAGACCCACATGTAGTTTCTTGACTTAACGTGACATCTTGTTTTGAAAAAATATAAATATTCTTCCCACAGTGCCTGAACTTGATCACTGTTCTCTCCATTTTAAAGCGCACAGGTGATCCCGCCTCGTGCCCCCTACTGGCCACGTATATGTACTACATGAAACGAACAATTATTTCAAACCATTGCTTCGTATTTATCCCACCAATATATTATTGTCGATATATGTAAAATCAGTTGGAATACGCTGTTCCATATATAAACAGTAAAAAAAAAAAAAAAAAACCTGCCATGCTTCCCCAAGGCTGCTCCTCGATGACGTCATATTTTACATGGGAACTCGAGGGTGCTAAGAACCCAAGTATTAATTTGGGACTGTACATGTAGTGGTACTAATCGGAGTTTAAAGTGACACACTTGGGGGGAAAAATCATAATATAATAATAATAATAAAATAAATCATAATAAAAATAACAAGCCGTTAAGCTATGCGATTAACAGTGCGGAACCAGGAATCGAATTCGCTGTTGTAGTCGGCAGTAATTTGAGGTCGCACAAATAACCGTATGAGTACAGGAAGCAAAATATAAACTGCGTATATATGAAATAAAACATGTCAACAAAGCAAGTCACGTGCAGGTAAAACTCTGTAAAGATTCTAGAGCTTTAATCGTAGAACAACGTGAACGAAATACGAGTCGTATACGGCGGGGATAGACTCGTTTGACTTTGACGTTAAACAAAAATGGTGCAGTGCTACTGTTAGCTTGCGGACTAGCGGCGTTTTCTCTGTGAGTTTTGATTGGTTTTTGAATAGTTAGCAAGAAACACACGGAATATCTGTCAATTTGCAGCGTAACACAGTGTAAAATAAACCAATCGCGGTTTATGGTGTATTTGTTCGTTATAGCGGTTCAAATGAATGTCAAATTGCTACGTGTTCCCTATATGTGTGCACTACTTAGGGTGGTTTGTTCGGCCACTGTAGTGCCCTGTGTATTCCCTAGGGGGCAGTTTGGGATAAGTTATGCTCTATGCTTACCTACTTGCGAAAACTTCTTACATGTAAATTATGTCTTTCATTGCTTTATAACTGGATCACTGGATTTCCTCCTGACTCTCTGTAGATATTTCCTTCATGGCGTTTGTCGAGAGGGGAGCAGGTGCATGTTTTCACATGATCTGGCAACCAGCAAGCCTTCAACAATATGTAAATTTTATCAGAAAGGTGTGTGCGCTTATGGGGAACGATGCAGGTAAGATGTTCAAGAATGGCACATTTGTAGTTGCTACAGATTGAGAATTCATAGGCGTGATTTGTGTTATTATTTTCTCTGAGCAAGTGTTGTTTTTTGTTTCAGATATGACCACATCAAGCCGGGTGGCCGTGGAGGTGGACCCCCTGTGGATCACACAAACCGAGCCAGTAGTGCAGGAGCATCTGTTCTGCCCTCCACGGGACCTGGACCTCCACCTCCACCAAGTAACACGAGAATCACTAAGAAACCACTCGTGCTGAGGGACAGAGGTAAACCTATTACAGTGAAACCTCGGGTTGTGAGTAACGCAGTTTGCGAGTGTTCCGAAAGACGAGCAAAGATTTTTTATAAATTTTGACTTAGAAAATTTTTGGTTTACAAGTACCGAGGATCACATATGTGCTTCTTGTTTTGACGCCAAGCATCATGTGATCACAACTGAGCCAATGGTTTTTCTCTCTCTTGCGCTGCGGAATTGTGGGTAATCGTCTCCCCTGCTGGGTCTTAGTGCTCGTCTCTTACTGGTATAATCAACATCCGTGCACGCGTGCACTGTTTACTATAACACTGTGAACACACGTGTGCGCATAAAGCATATTTTATTTTGTGTCTGTATAGTGTGTGTACAGCGCGCGTGTAAAGCAAAAGCAAGTCTCATTAGAGAGTTTAAAAATGCATTTTCTCTCTCTGCTCAAGGCTCAGCCTGCTCTTTGTGTCTGTGTGCGCGCGCATCCTCAGTGCCTGCACGGACAAAACGGAAACATTATCTGTCAGGGTTTAGTTTTACTTTTAGGTAAAGTGCAGTTAATTTGTTTTATTTTTACTTTATATTTTGTGTTAATTATTTTTATGTATTTATTTTTTTCGGCTGTGGAATGAATAATTTGAGTTTCCCTTATTTCTTATGGGAAAATTAAATTTGATTTATGAGTGTTTTGGAATACGAGTCCGCTTCCGGAACGAATTATGCTCATAATCCAAGGTTCCACTGTACCTTCCTACCTGTTAATTGGGCTTGTTTTTTTCCCCTCCACTGTTCATTTTTATGGTATCTCTAACTTGTGAAGTCGGTCTGATTTTTTTTATTATTATTTTTTTTTTTATTGGTTTGTACACTCACCTGTCACTTCATTTGGTACACCTTTTTAGTCCTGGATTGGACACCATTTTGGGTTCAGTGCTGCCTGCATTCTTCATAGCATGAGTTCGATAAGGTGCTGGAAACATTTCCTCAAGATTTTGGTTTATTCTGACATGATGCGACTCTCCTGTTCCGCCATGTCCCAGAGACACTCAATTGGATTGAGATCTGGTGACTTTGCAGACCATTTAAGTACAGTGAATTCATTGTCATCTTCAAGAAAACAGTTTGAGATCATTTTAGCTTTGTGACATGGCATATTATACTGTTATAAATGGACGGACCTGGTCAGCAGCAATACTCAGGTAGTCTGTGGCATTTACACAATGCTAAATGTGTGTAAGGATTTTGAAGTGTGCCAAGAAAATATACCCCCACACCCTTACACTGCAGAAATCAGGACTTCTTCATACATACATACATTCTTTTATTGAAAAAAATTGGTAAGCCCATGTCAACTGTAGACTCAGTTTTGTGTTCATAGATGACAGGAGTGGCTCCCGATGTGGTCTGGTGCTGCTGAAGATGATGATGAACATATCTGAATGGATACGTCAGTTGTAACAAGATGTTATTTACTCGATTCTCCTCTGACGTCTGGCATCAACAAGACATTTTTGCCCAGAAAACCACCTCTTACTGGACTACCTCTCTTTTTCAGACCATTCTCTGTAAACCCTAGAGGAAAATCCCAGTAAATCAGCAGCTTTGGAAATTCTCAGACCAGCCTGTACGGTACCAACAACTATGCCACGTTCAGAATCACTTAAATCATTTTTCTTCCCCTTTCTAATACTCAGTTCAAACTTCAGAAGGTCATCTTGATCAGGTCTACATCCACAAATTCACCGAGTTGCTGCCATGTGGTTGGCTGATTAGATATTTACCTTATCAACATGCAGTTGATAAGGTGTACCTATTGAAGTGGCAGTGGTAGCCCAGATGGCATTTGAGATAATGTGCTGTTATTTTGGTCATTTTTAATTAATCGTTTGCCCTCATTTACTTTTGAAACCAGCATGTCTACAGTATATATTATTAAGTTTTGTCACTGAAGTTCTGTTTTGATAATTTATTCTGAATAATCCTAAGATCTTTCCCCCTGTTTTCTCATAGCTTTAGGAGGTGACAGTCGAGGGCAGCCGTACAGCGGAGAAACTGCAGAGCTTTTGGATTGCTGGGATTACAGAGACGCCTCTCAGGTCAAACCTCATAGCTACCTGGATGCCATCCGCTCGGGGCTGGAGGGTTCAGCCGCAGCCAGCGTAGCAGCGTACCCAGACATTTCCCATCAGGCCCTGCTTTGCCCTTACGCAGCCGCTGGCCAGTGTCACTATGGCGACACATGCCCGTATCTCCATGGCGACATGTGTGAAATTTGCAGGTTGCAAGTTTTGCACCCGCATGACCCAGTGCAGAGAGCAGCACATGAGAAGGTGAGGAATGCCGTGGATTTATTTACACGTTCTTGAATGCATCGGATTTTCAGTGGGTCGGTAGTTTACATACACTTTGTCTGTAATTTGCCTTTTAATTTGTCTGAGCTTCAAGCAAATGCATGCCCATTCCTCCTGACCGAAATGGTGGAAGTCATTGCTTCTTTTTGCAGAATCTCAGTATTTTATCACACGTGTTCATGCCAGTTAAAGAGACATATGACACACACCACCAAACTCTTTAGCATTAAAGCACTAACTGAATGCGGAAATGTTAAGACTTTTATCTTCAGTATGCTGTTTTGGTAACCAAAGGTCATTTGTGGATTGTCCTTATTGACCCATAGAGCAAAGCACATGGCACATACATTCACCTTTACAAAAAAAAATGTTACAAATCAGTTTCTCATAGCTTTTGGATGATTTTTGTTTCACCAGAACTGTATACGGCCTGTAACAGGCTGTGACCTGTTAGACTTTCTGAGGTCAAACGACTGAACAGAAGCAACAGGCACTGCTCTGTTCAGAGGTGAATAAAGCAGGAGGAAATAAAATGCTTCATTCTAGTCTCTGTTATTCTGTGACAGTAAATCCTTCTGTGTGTCTGACTGTTTGAAAAACTTGTGAATTTTAGCTTTCAAATGAGACAAAGCCACATGGATGAGGATCACCATGTGAGGGAACAGTGACCATTTGAATCTTGCACACACCTCTGGCACATTGTTCACATTGTTCTGCTTGTTAATTTTTCACACTAATCAGAACTAAATGCACTCAGCTGTAATTTATCCTGCTGTAATTTATCCTAACTTATAACACTTCACACCTCGTACACTTCGATTTCAATTCTATTTTATTAACAACCTTGTAAATTTTTCAGCTGAATGTTTTCAATATTTGTATAATTTTCTCTTATATCATATTTAAATTTTTTTAATGAATTGTACTCGCTAGTGCAATTCATTCCCGCAGTGAAACCCTTCCTTATAGGTCGCGGTTGGTTATATAAGCAATTCACTGCGTATCATACTGTATATGGCTGTGTATGTGACAAAGAAAATTTTAACTTTATTTGTCTTCTTTGAGAGTTAAAGAGACAGTCCACTTGGTGTATGTTTGACCCACAAGAATTTAGATATGCTGGGTTAAATATGATGGAAATAAATCTTTCTCTAATCGATTGTTTTAAAACGGATGAATGGTAGTGTAGTGGTTAGCGTGAGTGGTTGGCTTCGCGCCTCCATGGTCGAGTTTTAATTTTCTCCTCTTGCTGGCTAGGCTTCCTCTGGGTTATCCGGTTTCCTCTCACAGTCCAAAGACATGCAGATTGACCTAATTGGCATTTCCAAATTGCCCATAGTGTGTGTTTGTGTGCGTACTTGTGCCCTGTGATGGAGTGGCACCCCGTCCAGTGTGTACCCTGCCTAGTGCCCCGAATACCCTTTGATATTATCAGTGATTCCTAAGACCCTGTCCAGGTTCAGTGCTAGAGTATGAATGAAAGAGAGAGAGAGAGAGTGTAGTTGTTGAGTAAGTTAGATCCTCTGAGCGATGATACTTCTCCTCCTCCGCAGGTGTGTATGACTGCGTTTGAGAAGGACATGGAGCAGGCATTCGCAGTGCAGCACAGCCAGGAGAAAGTGTGCAGTATCTGCATGGAGGTGGTGTACGAGAAGGCGTCTCCGTCCGAGCGGCGCTTCGGGATCCTGTCCAGCTGCTGCCACACCTACTGCCTCAGCTGCATCCGCCAGTGGCGCTGCGCCAAGCAGTTCGACAACAAGATCATTAAGTAAGTAACCCCATGTGTGGAACATCATCAGAGCACAGGCAGGATAAACTGATAATCAGATTTTCAGCATGAAGTCATTTTGAGATTAATAAACAGCGTAAACAATGATGTAAACTTGCTGGTGAATGTCAGGAATATACATCGTTATTGAGTAATATTGTGGAACAGTATTAAAATTCCTGTTTTTTAGAAATGTATTTTACTTCCTGGGAATACACCAAATTTGTTACAGCTTGCTTATACGTACATAGTTACCCCCATGTCCGCACACAGCTTGTACCAGTTTATATTGGAAAATTTAAAGTCTGTTTAATAGAGAGGGCCTAGTGTTATAGAAAGCACTAACATAATGCGTGGTTCGTTGTAAAAAAAATAAGCGCACTACAGTATGCTGTTAATTGTGTTCACACAAAGGTATACGTAAACGCCAAGCAGTGAAGCAAGCGTGCAAAGAAACTGTAGCACACTGTAGAACGCTTAGAAGACAAATGCCTATTATAATAATAATAATAATAATAATAATAATAAATAAAAATAAAAAAAGAATTTTGATTTTGTTAGTACTACAACCAATTATAAAACCATAAAATATATATATATATACATACATACAGTACATATATATATATATATACACACACATACATACAGTACAGGCCAAAAGTTTGGACACACCTTCACTCATTCAATGTGTTTTCTTTATTTTCATGCCCATTTACAACGTCTGCTTTGCACACTCTTGGCATTCTCTCGATGAGCTTCAAGAGGTCGTCACCTGAAATGGTTTCCAACAGTCTTGAA
>JAQQZS010000016.1:10928146-10938388 GCA_030068045.1 Platyallabes tihoni | reverse complement strand
GTGAGAATCTACCAATGTAAATGGTCATGAAAATAAAGATAACACATTGACAGATAGATGAGAAGGTGTGTCCAAACTTTTAGCCTGTACTGTACATATAAACAGTAAAAATGTCGGATTTACATGTGGAAATACACATCCCTAGAATAAATTAGCACTAATTGACTTATTTTTAGGATTTTAAGGATTATTTATTTGGAGGAAATGTTTTGAGTGCAAACTTTTAATTTTTTATTAATTATTATTGTTATCGTTGTTGTTGTGGCTGTTAATGCTAATGATGCAAAATAAGTAATAAGTAAGCATGGTTAACTACAAGGGGTGTTGAAGGGAAACTGGAAGTTGTACTGAAATGTCGTGTGAATGAAGGCTTAAAACTGACTGACATTTTCAGAAGACTTCAAGCACACCACAGTGATGAGACTCTTAGTTGCAATAAAACATTTGAACGGTGCAAAAGTTTTTAAGTAGGCTGTGTGTTAGCAATTGACGATCTCGACGAAGGTGGCTCAGAGCGCACTACAGGCATGATATTATTACCTTGTAAGGTAGCTGCATGTATCACAATCAGTTCCTCTGAACATTCAGCAGTGGAACGCCTAATCCTTAAAAACTGATGGATAACACAAACACCACTTTCACATCACAGAAACCCAGCTGGGAGTAATTGCTGCCTCCCCTGTACAGTCCTGATCTTGCTCCGAGACATTTCCATGTTTTGAGACATGAAGCAGGCAGTCCAATCATGGCTCTGGTGTAGAAAAACATCTGGTGTGAGAAAACCTCCAAGGTTTTACTCTCATAACTTTGTTCTGTTATTCTGTACAATACAAAGTCCCGGGTTGACTTGAACACCCCTCATATTTCAAAGCATCATTTTATTGTCGTTTATTATATAGTGTATAACCCGAGCTTTGTGTGATGCGCAGGTCTTGTCCAGAATGCCGGGTGGTGTCCGAGTTTGTTATCCCCAGCATGTACTGGGTGGAAGATCAGGAGGAGAAGAATCGTCTCATTGAGGAGTTCAAATGTGGAGTCAGGTGAGAAGCTGAACGCGAGTAATCCTGACTTGTTACACCTGTGCCTTTCCACTGCACTGCACAGTGCAGCACAGTAAGGTAATAAATCAGTGATTTAACAGATTGTTGATCTTTTCGTGTTGGCGAGTCTTTAATTTATCTATGTTTTTAGAGACCATCTATTGGTCCAATAATGGTATTATAGAGTGTATGTAGTGCCACAAAAATTATTATTTGTTGCACGTCTTTTGTTATTGTAATTGTGATTTAAAATGATTTGATAAACGATATCATTCAGTGAATTTTCAAGTGGTTACTTTATTTGCGCATGCCATTCCTGCAGGCAAGTAAACCTTCTGTAGCAGGCCACTGTGTCAGCAATCTTTATTTTATTTATTTTTTCATTTTTTTACATGAGGTCCAACACTAATTACCCCATTTACTACTTTTATGTTATGGAAACGGGGGGGAAAGGTAGTTTATTTAAAATTTCTTCTTTTCGAACTGGAACCACAATAAGTATTAAGGAGTATGACAAAAGAAAGTAGATGTGGTATTGTATGAAATTGTAAAAACAAACAAAAAAAAAAAAAAACTGCCAACAAAGCAGTAATATTGAATTAAAAAGAAGATCTGTGAAAAATGTTCCATACTTGGGTGTAATTTAGACAAAAGTAATTAAGCATGAAATATTTTACAGATTCTGTGTATCTGTTTTTATCAGTGTGTAATTATTATTATTATTAAAAAAAAAAAAAAACTCTCATGTAAGAATACATGATATTACCTTGTAAGGTAGCTGCATGTATCACATCATCAGTATTTGTTTTTAATCACATTTGCCCAGACTAGTCACAATGCAGGGTAAGATTTTTATTTATTTATTTTTTGACTGGTCCTGTGTATATAATATTTATTTCCATAATAGAGTGGTGCAGTCCGAATGACCCGGTTCCAAAGCTTATGCCGATATGTGAAAGGTTAACAGGCTAGTCTTTAGAAGTCTGCTACCCTGCAGAGTATATGAACTGCTTTTGATCTTGCAGATGCATTAAATAATTGAAACCATCCTTTGCTGAAGAAGCTGTGGTTACCAGAGTCTGGGTTATGCCGTCATTTAATGTTCTCTCCTGTCCTGCTTCATACATCATTGCACGTTCCTTAAACTAATGATTTCTCCCGCTGAAACCATGCTTGATGTGTTTTGCAGTAAAAAACCCTGCAAGTATTTTGACCAGGGAAGAGGAACATGTCCGTTCGGAGGGAAATGTTTCTACATGCACGCCTACCCCGATGGAACGCGGGCTGAACCGGACAAACCCCGGAAGCAGCTCAGCTCAGAAGGAAACGTTCGGGTAACACTTTACATTAAACAGTATATTAACTGCTGTATGTTGTTTATTATTAACAGTAGCATTAATAAAACAACTGACAAACAGCCGAAATTGCAACCTGCAAATTTAGCAAGTCAAATGGCTTTTATTGTCATTGTCAACCAGATACATATACAAAAACTACACAAGTCTACATATAATTACAATGGATATTAACACAGGATTACATAAAGTGCATGTTTGCAAGCGCGTGCAGGTGGTGCGAAACAATACAATCACTAATAATTCAAAACGAAGGTCATATATAAGGACAGTACTGATGAGTACACAGTATGCATGTTCAGTAGCAGTAATGCACGGGACCTCAAGGGGGCAGAATTTTGTATACAGTTCTTTCAGCAGTAGTTAAAAAGAATAAAGATAAGAATCCTATTTATGCACACGCGGCATTAAAACAAGTACATAATTCTGAAATTTAAAGTTCATCAGTGTGAATGACTCGGCCAGGAGCAAAATTATTTGCGCTTTTTATATATAAACTGAATTCTGTGAGTAATATGCACCCCCTAGTGCTGTGCATTCCTCACATCCAGAAATTGTTTTTCTAATTTAAAGCAGTTAAAGCTGCTTGGAGCTCAATTCTGATTGGTCAGGACATCAGACCACATGATGTTTTTTCATCGCTCTAATGACATTTTTTTTTTTCTCTGATTAGTCTCACTAACAAGTTTTTTTCTTATGGCCACATAGTTGTTTAGTCCCAATCTTATGAGTTCTCATCGAATTGGGTTTTAATTTCACTACATATAGCTGTCAGATATTTTACCATGCATTTTAACTAAGCTTTTAAGTGAACTCCATTCATTATTTTATTTTTTCGGACCACATTTCTTCCACAAAGTTAAAAGTCCAGCAAAGTCCTTACAAGGTTTCATAATATATATTTTATGTTTGATGCAGGCAAATAATTTGACCCTTTTGAAGCTTTGACTTTTTATTGCATTTAATGGTTAAAAGCAGGAGAACAAGCACTAAGACAAGAACCTTGCTGCCCCATGCTCGCTGCGTGGATGTATAAATGCATTCCACACTTTGACACTGTGGTGATGAGAACCAATTTATGAACCAAAAGTCCATAAATTTCAGTCCTTTCCCTGATTACGCCTGAAAGGATCCAGCTCGCTACATCACTAACCTAGGTTGCTAATGTGTCTTTTGGTGTGCAAACAGAACCATTATAATAATTGCTCTAATTGCTCATGCAATTATTGTGTGTGCTTTTAATAAAGCCAGGATCAGGGAAAAAATAAACATTGCTCATCTAGATGAATAGTAGCAAGCTGAATGTCTTCACAAAGGAGGTGAATTTAAACTCTAAGTGTTTTGTTCTTGTTTGGATTTGATGCATGTTTAAGAGATAAGTGATTGAGTTTTTATTTTCTTGCTTGCTGTTTCTGTTAAGTTCTTGAACTCTGTCCGACTGTGGGACTTCATCGAGGAACGAGAGCACCGTGGGGTTCCCCAGTACGAAGACGACGTCAACGACCTGGGCGAACTCTTCATGCAGCTCTCCGGTGCCGGAGAAGAAAGCGGAACCGCAGCGTCACACTGATCTCTCTCTTCATCTTACACACACGTTTGCAGACCTGTAGGCTGATCATGGCAAGCCATGGTTTCATAACTTCGGTAACTGTGTATGTAGGCTGGGCAATAAAAATGTACTCACTGGTAAACTTTTCCCTGTTTATGGCTTGACATGGTTTTCTTAAGAAAAAAAAGAAAAAACTTTTTACCTGTGGTACATTTTTGTGAAATATTACACTATGTTTATCATGAACATATTTAAAGGCACATGTATTGTTTCTGTAAGCTGCTATATTTTCCTCATATGTGTTAGAATTTTGCAGGATTGAAACAATTTTTAATATGTCCAAAGAAAATAGCTAATTATTTAAAAAAAAAAAGAAAAGAAAAAAGGACTTCTAAACCTGCTGCCACACCACAAAGACACTCAAGCAGTATGTGAGTTTAACAAGTGTATTATTTAAAACAAAAAACGATATATACTGTAGTTGTTGCACTTAGATCCATTTAAACAGACACAGCTCTGCTATCTTTGAGAAACTTATTGACTGTTTTCAGGAGAGTTTAGATTGAATTACATCCTGTTTGATGCCACAGGATGAGAAAGGGTTAAGTTTATCCCTTCATGTGCACACATGGATCACAGGTATAGTCAGGAAGAAACATCCCTCTACTACAAATTAGTGTTTCACGAAAGCCGTTACAGTAGTTTTCTCCATTTATCCATGCGATTTGAGTTATTTATTTAAAGCTGAGACAATGTTCTCTTAGTTGTTTGAGGTCATAGAATGAAATAAATTTAAAAAAATACCTCAATCTCCTGTATGCTTGGTTTTTAAATGTTGTGACTGTATTCATTTGCGTGTGCAAACAAAAAATTTTCCTAGTTTTTCTTTTTTTGAGAATTTGTTGTGATTTGCTGTTTATTATTGTCAAGGCAACCGGTTTTGTATAGCTTGTGTAATTACTTATGTAATGTAGATGTATAACATGTAGCTGTATACTGTATGAGATCGGCCATGTAAAGAAACTGGGCATTAGGTGTCTTGGGGAAATGCTATATATGTTCCTGGGACTTGTTTAATATAAGTGCGCTAATCAGCGCTTTCTGTTCAAGGCTACTGTCTCCCCAGTCACTGCTCAGGTGTAAACGTTTTACATCGGTTCATTTGTAAATGCGGTCCGAGCGAAAATGGATACCCCACTTATGATTTGCATTAAAGCAGAGCAGTGATTTGTGTGAGATGTGTACCGAAACAACTCTCAGAAGAACGTAAACAGAAGCATTTGGATATCTGGAAACAAAATTTGTACCGATACTCTAAGGAAGGTGAAAGTTTCTTCAAGAGAATCATCACTGGTGAGGAGATGTGGATTCATCCCTATGAGCCTGAGAGTAAAGTGGCAGAGTATGGAACGCAAACCTTAAAAAAAAGTTCGTAAGTCAGCCATCAGCTGGAAAATGGATGCTAACAGTTTTCTGTAAAAAAAAATTCTCTCGAGGGCCAGTATTGGAGGATTATCAGGGAAAAAAAAGGTTCAACAGTGCTCGTTACAGTGAGACGCTGATTTAGAAGCTGAAGCCTAAACTTCAGATTAACCACAGAAGACTGCTGTACAAGGGTGTTGTGACCTTGCATGACAATGCACGTCCACACACTTCTGGCCACACAGAACAGGAATCTGAGGCCACAATTTGAATGGGTTCACCAAAATCAGGCCATAATTCAGATGGAAGGGTCAGGATTTGTAGTAAACACGAAAGTATGGATCTATCCTGACTTGTATCAACGGTTCAAGGATGTTCTTGGCACACTTTGGGCCCCTTAGTACCAATTCAGCATAATTTAAATGCCACAGCTTTAATGCCAGTTGCTGACGATCTCAATTACTTTATGACCACAGGATATCATCGTCACCACACAAAGCTAATGAGGTCACTGTACTGAAATGGCCTCCACAGTTACCAGATCTCAATTCAATAGAGAACTATTGGGGAAATGGATGTGCCACAGACAAATCTCCAGCAACTCTGTTACGCCATCACGTCAATATGGACCAGGATCTCTAACAAATGTTTCCAGCACTTTGTTGAATGTATGCCATGAAGTATTAATGCAGTTCTTAAGGCAAAAGTGGATACCTAATGAAGTGTCTGTTAAGTGTATGCTACATACAAAGCTTTTTGTAAATACAAAATCATGACGGGGTCAAGTTAAATGCCAAGTTAAATAGGAAGAACCTTTCAAGTCACATGAGCAGGAAGGGGTTTCCGCAAACACAGCTGTGAAAGGCAAAAACACATCAACATGCGCAGATATAGTAGAGTTAAAATGGCATCCATTAAAAATACAGAACAAAGTCCCCTTTAAAAATAGCAGACAGTTAAGTAATATCAAGACACAACATAATTTACAACCCCATCATTGCCCAGGTTATATAGTAATTCACACAGAACTATGAATTTAATTTACTTTTATTAAAATACAAAGCAATAACAGTCTTTCAAGTGCACAAGTTGGACCTTGCTAAAGGAGAACACAAAATATAAAAAGAAAAATGCCTTAAAATGTCAAAATTAATCATTCATACGCTGCCATTTTTTATTCTGTAATCATATACAGCCCTAGAAAAAAAATTTCATTTCAAAAAAGAGTCATTTAAACAATACATTTGAAGTATACATCTAACTCGGCTTCTTTAACAATCAGTCTATGCCTTCATATGATAAACACCACTGGTAGATTTGGCACTTGGGAAATGGGAAATACACCATTTAACTTAGATGGTAAAAGCGGCATGGGAACAAACGAGCATGACTAGGGGGAGATACTCATACTGTAGCTTGTCTGGAAATTGTGTGTGCTGGATTTCACTGTTATATTATCTGTTAAATATCAGTAAGTGCTTGGTTACAAGTTGTATCAAGAGCTGAGCTCATGCAGACAACCATTTATTCTCTATACTGCTTATCCTGTACGATCTCACAGCAGACAAACTCTATGAACAGAGATACCCTCGTTAATTGAATGGAGACAAGAATCTAGAACCAGGAACGATAGATAACTGATTGACTTTTACACTGATCCCTTTACACTGATCCCATACCAAATATGAATCTGGTCCAATATTGGCCTGGAACACTAGACTGGTAACTGGTTGATGTGTTTCATGCCATGTAGGTGTATTATGTTAGATTACGGAACACTGGTCATGCATGTAAGGATACAGGACGCGTCTTGAATTTTACCCTCAGGTCTCAGTATTGGATCAGTTTTGAGCCAAGCAGAAAGTGGAGTAAAGTGCAGTCCTGCATTTTTACATGCACACGATCTTTTTCATATTCTGAGAAAAAGATGTGACGTGCAGCAGTTAGGAAACAAAGTGCGCATGTAAATTTTCCTAGTGTCTACAGAAAAGCTGCGGCCTTTTTATCCTCCAAGCATGTTATTTACTGTTAAACCGTATATATGGGGGTATATATGCACACTCCTGTTTTTAGCATGATAATGTAGTTCAAGCTACACTGTTTGACACATCTGCACTGGCTGGCAATTTCTAATTACTTTATCGTAACCATTAATATTATTCGTAAAGAGTCGGATAACGTGCAAAAGCCTTGAGCCGCCCCTTTTTTATATTGAATGCAAATAAATCAATGGAAACAAATATTTTACTGCAACAGGCTACTAAGTGCCTCTTTATGCAACATTTCCCTTCTCGTCTGTTCCAACCATACAGCATTCAGCGTCACCAGTATACTTGTACTAATCATCCTGTTTCTCAGTGGTTCATGCCTTAAGTTAGATGTTTTTTTGTTTGTTTTATAATTGATAAGCCATACAGTGGCATAACAAACATAAAACATTCCTCTGAGCCTGGTCAGGTAGCATAATATGATGAAATGTGATGCATAATATGCTCTTTGGAAGCATAATATGATGAAATAAGGGGTGTCTCAAAACATTTGACCAGTACTGTACTTTTGAGTTTATTTCTCATGAATAAACGCAAAACATCCTGGACTGAACGTGTAAGTGGTGGATCTTCCAATTAAAAAACTAATTCAAGATAAGGGGGTCAGCCAAAAGCTTGCTAATGTGAGAATGGGGAAAAGGCAGAGCTAATATCAGAGACTTCAAAACACCTACACAACAGTCATTCTAGACACAAATGTCAAAACACTGACCTAAATGTGCATTGTGACTGACAACAGCTTTTGTAAGACAATAGGCCAGAAATAACTGGTTGACCCAATATTTTTGTTGGACCAAGTGCCAGGTTTCATAGCTAAATCCCAATTAGAGGTTATTAATAGTGTAATTAATTCTGTATTCCTCATCAAACCAAACAAGGTGGAATAAATTAAAAGTAATAATAAAAAGTGCTCTCTGCAGATGTCTGTAATCAACTGATCTTTGGCTACAGTGAAAGAAACACAGTCGAACATGACTGAATTACTACTAAAAATAAAAAAAAACAAGAAAGCTACAAAAGGCCAACTTTCTTTATAGACTTTTCTTTAGATCTTCAGCTAAACAGTAAGAGCAACTGCTTTGCACTTTCTACTCCTGTACTTCTAGTAGAGGGAATTTGTTGGGTTGGAGAAGCAGCCATATTAGGATATTAGAAGACAGGCAGCCTGGTGGAGGTCAGAGTGCAAATGCTGATGTCGTCCGTGTGAGCAGCTCTGTGAAGCGACGGCTCTGATGCGCTACGGTTGATTTTGGGCAGCGAGTGTTGCAGCAGTTCTAGAGAGGCCAGAATCTAAAGAGCAAAGGAACAAATATCAATATGTAATCTATAAATTCAGATTATTCTGCCTTTCGTTTCAGTTTTAATTCAGAAAGATTATTATAAGTGTGGTTAAAAAATTTCTTGATGTTTTTTATTACTACTACTACCGTTTGATTACTGTTACATGCAAGATTTACATAAGATCATTTGCCAGTAATTGCAATTAAATTTCATAAAATGTAAAAAGATTGGCTGGCTTAATGACAATGTGTTTAATTAGGCCCAGAACAAACAGTAGTTAATGAATAAAACATGATGGGGTAATTTTCCAATCAAACATGATTGGAAAATTAACATCATCAGGGTGGTAATATGTCAATTTCTAACTCATTTTATAATGAATTAATTTATTTTCTTAATTAGTTAATAAGACAAAAATGCATATTGTTATATTACCAAGCAGCTTTTTTTATATTATGGTCTTTTAAATACATTTGTTTGCCCTACATTATGTGCAGCATTCATTTTATAGGCCCCAATGAATGAACTGTTGCTATAGATACAATAAAGTATTAGAATGAGTGTATTAATATAAACCTATAAATTTAAATTACAGCTGGCACTACTGACAAACTAGACTTGACATTTTAAAGCACTATGGTAAAAGAGCTTCTAAGTAACATGTGCTGATTATCGTATTTCATGACTAAACCAAAAACAACATAATAACAGTGATTACTTGAGGGAAGAGCGGCCTGTCGTCTTTGGACTTTTTAATGCAGTCAGCGACAAGTCTCTTCATGGCTTTGGGGCAGCTCTTATAAAGCTTGCTTAGGTCTGGAGACAAGTAACCTCTTCCTACCATGAAGATGATCTACAAAAAAAAAAGAGATTATTATGATTATTCCAGCATGCATTACACATGTATAATGCGGAAAAAGCTTTAACATAAAATCAAGATTCTGGCCAAAAATTTTTACCACGCATCAATATTTTGTGCAACCACCCTTAGCTTTGATTACAGGGCACCCTCTTGTCCAATGTCCAATTCATATATCATTCCTCATGCTGCAAGAACCACTCGTTCATAATTTGAGTTGAATTGGAATATGCCTGTCCCATCCAGGAAGATAAATTCATAGATGTGATAACCTGGTCATTCAGTATATTCCGGTCATTGTTGAACCTAGACTTAACCAACTGAAGCAATTGCAGATCAAAACACTGCCTCCAGAGGCTTGTACAGTGGCCATTATTCATACTGTAATGGGTGCATCACTTAATGTGTGTCCCTTGAGTAATCTGGACTCTTTAAACCATGCAACCTTTTTCCATTGCTTCAAAGTCCAATCTTTATGCTCCCTAGCAAACTGAAGATTTTATTAGCCTGACTATTGAGCAGTGGTGGCTCAGTCGGTTAAGGCTGTGGGTTACTGGATCACTGATCGGAAGGTCGGGGGTTCGAGCCCCAGCATCCCCAGGGTTGCCACCGTTGAGCCCTTGAGCAAGGCCCTTTACCCCATCTGCTCCAGGGGCGCTGTAACCTGGCTGACCCTGCGCTCTGACCC
>JAQQZS010000016.1:10885759-10896263 GCA_030068045.1 Platyallabes tihoni | reverse complement strand
AAAGCTGCTTTGAGGCAATGACAATTGCTAAAAGTGCTATACAAATAAAATTGAATTGAATTGAATTGAATTGAATTGAATTTGTAAGAATAACCATGTTGACTTTCTTGTTACCTATCATATTATGTGTCTCTTTATGTTTGATGTTTCTACAAAAAGGCTTCTCAGACTTTTAGCAAACTGGGAGACCTTTAATTATAGGTATATTTATTAATTAGTTATTCAAATATAAGGTTCATTATTTACATTAATTCACAGAACATATATTTTATAATATTTGTTTTAATGTATTCAAGTTTGACTATTTATTTTACCTGTTATTGAGTTAATTATCGAATCAAATACGTAGGTTTATATAGAAAGATTTCTTACATTCTCCATGTCTTTCTTCTGATAGTATCAACAATATAATTTCTTGTTAGGCATGTGCCTGCTTAATATAAAGTAAATGCCACTTACCAGAAACAGAATAAGCCAAAGGAATCAGTCCATGACAGACTTCCACTTCAATCACAACCAAGAACAAGTTCAGACCTTATCTTCTTTATTAAATCCATTCGAAAACTATTGACTAAATAAGCTAGAGCCTGGGTGAACATTTCCCAACATAATTCTTGTAGAAATAAATGAAATATGGCTACTTGGATCTGCAAAGTCTTCACGCTGAGTTCCGCAAATTGGCTTCTCCAGGCAGTGCAAGCTCTCTCCCTTCAAATCCCAGGACATCACTAATGCACTCAGCTCACATGGCCAGGCCACGGAGACTGAGGAGGAGCGACCAATTCCACACCAGCGAGATTTAAGGTATTCCCTCGAGTTGGCATCATCTGAAAAGCAGACGAGCAAACACTCATCTTTGAGGAAAACAAAGTGGATACTTTAGGTTGGGTGAAGCAGAGGTTTCTGAGGCCTCAAAATAGACATTGGGGTGGATGCTACTGAATTTGGACATGTTTTGTATATGTGTTAGTCATGATTTTATTATCCAGATGCATGTAAGTGTTTTGGAACATTACATTATAACAGTTCTTTTCATAAATTTGCATGAAAGATAGGTAATTTTTCTTAGTACATTCAGCAGACTGTAAGGAGAAAGCAGTGATGCACAAAACCACCTTAACAAAGATGAAGAGACAGCTACAGCTCCGAATGTATTGATTTAGTGTTCTGGTAGGGAGATGCACAAACATCATATCAGTAAGATGATTCCTCTCTCTCTCTCTCTCTCTCTCTCTTGCTCTCTATCTCTCTTTCTCTCACTCAGTCACTCACACACATTTTCATCCTACTATCCTTGTGAGGACTTTCCATTGAGCATTATTAATGCAGCTGCTTAATGCTGTACCTACACCTAAAGCTAACCCTAACCTTAATATCAGTTAAATAAAGGAAAACTATTTGCCTTTTAAATAAATGCCCCCTTAAGATCAAAACTGTCTGAAATTTCTGCTCTTTGTCTCCACTAGGATATAATCTCTCTCTCTCTCTCTCTCTCTCTCTCCACTCTAAAGGAGTATAATTTGATCTGAAATGCGCATGCGCATAACAGAATGAATAAAATCCCTCCTCTACTGGTTATCAATAATGGCATATTTTCCTTGTTTATCTCAAAAATATGTTCAGAGAGACAAAACTATAACACCCTCATAATTTATTTATAGAATATTATGCTTGGGATAGTAGCTGCACCATTATTTTGTATGAATAATTTAGTTAGTGGGAAAAAACACCCAGAAACCGAGGAAGGTCTTAGAGCGGAAATGCACATTGCTGTGCCAACGTGTGAAGTGTTTCCGCCAAAGAAGAAGATTCTATAGTTATTTGGGGATACAACTAAACAAACATGTAGCTAGCTAGCTAGGTAGGTAGGTAGGTAGGTAGGTAGGTAGGTTGATTTGCTTGGCTGTATACAAAATGTATTATAAATACTGTATTCTCACAGTGAATAACATGAGTTAAAAATAGTTAGGACCTCACTATCCGTGTATACTAGCTCTGGCTGTTGGTGATGTAAAGGCATGCTAAATACACTAGCATGAATGGAGAAACAGACATAATTGCTACACTAGATGTTAGTTTTGTTCACGTCCAGATTGAATGGATATTTCTTTAAAGCCACACACTGCAGTACTGCCAGATTAAGTGTCTTTCCTTCAACTTGGCTGTTTTTCTAAATCTTAGGTGCAGTATGCACCAAGTCTACTTAAAACGTAGCTACATCTTAATTCAACTTGTTGCATACTGCACCTAAACTGCACATAACTTAAATTGTTATGCTCGAATTGTGTCATATCACTGTATTCCGTCCTGTCGTAAAATCTAGCTTGATCTGTGAACAACCAGCTGCCCAAATATAGACTGACCTGATCAAACTGGTAGACCATCTTTTGCTTATTGTCCAACTCCCTTATTGCTTGTCTTTTCTTTCATTTATTTATTTATTCATTCATTCATTCTTTCTTTCTTTCCCATAATGCTTATCTAGTGTGCAGTTAAATCGGGCCTATTACCAATCCCAGAGAACTCAGAGCAGGCACACACATACACAACTACTCACACACTTGTACACTACGGATGATCTGGAAAGACAGCCAGAAATCAGCCTACTTCCTATTGGACTGTAGGAGAAACCACAGTACCCAGAGGAAACCACCAAAGAAGGTTGGGTGAACACAAGGAGCCTGTGCAAACCTCCACGCCCACAGACCAGGGGTGAAATTACAACCATCGACCCTGGAGGTGCAAGGCAACAGTGCTAAAGGCTGACCCACCATACGTACCCTCCCTATTACTGTGTTGTTAGTTTTTTTTTTGTGTGTCTTCTTTTATTGCCTCTAGAAGGTGTTAAATTTCCCAGGTTCCTCTCTCTCATTGTTCTCCTCAACTCTTCCTAATCCAGGCATTCGTCCTATGTCTAGCCATTTTCCCAAATGTTAACGGCTCATGCTCTTTGATGTATTAGTAGATGTATGTGATCAGAGCATCTGGCACAGGACCTAAAAATCTCTTTTTCTATGAATAAACAAGAGAACATGCAAGCCTCCATTATGTGCATGTGTGCGTATGTTTCTGTCCCTGTCAGCAAACATGTCAGAGCCAGCTGAGAAGCATATATCAAATGTGCAGTAGACAAGAGGCTCATCAAGTGGTTCTTACCTCAGATTTTAAACCCAACACTGATAAAGTATTCATATTTTAGAGATTGTGTGTCATTTTAGGGATTGTTTAAAATGAAAAATAATAATAACCTGTCTAGGATGTAGCATTATCATCAGATTTTCAGAAACCTTTTTTTTTTTTTTTAATCAGCCCTTATTAGTTGGTGAAGATGATCTACCAGTTTGACCAGATCAGCCTATGTTTTGGCAGCTGTTTCCTGGTCTGAGCAAACTGGATTTTCCAGCAACTAAATCTGGAACTTTAACATTTAATTACCATGACCAAAACTTGCTTGGTTCAGTTCTGATTTACCAGGCTGAAAAAAAATAACAATCGGGATTATTAAATTTAATGTTGATCCAAAATTCATGTAAAATACATATATAAATATAATATCTACAGGCAATATGCTGCAAATTGTAATTAAATGGCTGAATTTAATTTTGTCTAATCTAAACTTAATCTCTTTACTCAGAAAAATAAACCAAGATTTTAATCATGACTAAAATGTACCCTGTTTTTTCAGCAAGGTGTGACAATGAGTGCAAATGATAAATGGAGATGAATTAATGTGCATTCATCTCTGTTAGTCAGTAATGTTTTTTTCCACAGTGTTTTTAAGGTGAGACTCTAGAGGTGATTTAAAAAAAAAAAAATAGATAACACAATTACTCTTCACTATTTTATTACATTCCTAGAAGTATTTGTATATTAAAACTGTACATTCATTTCATAGTGAATATATTAAACATGCTTGATTCTGCATACTTAATAAAACCAGAACTCTAGTGTTTGGATGGTGTAAGTATTTTTCTCTTTTTTTTTCTTATTTGTCTGTTTTTTGGCTGATCCCATCAAACGGTCACCACCGAAGACCATTCTATTCACACACAACTTGGCGCAGGTTTTACATCAGGTGCCATTCCTCATGGCTTGGGACTGGCACTGCATACAGTGGCTGGGGTTTGGGGTGGTTAATTGAACCCGAGCCTTCTGCATTCCAGGCAAGGAAACCTAAACCACCAATGCCCAAGGATGGCGCAAGTATTATAATATTGACTCTCTTAAAAGAGGCTCTCATGAGTAAGACATACAGAACACTTTTTTAATGATTGTTGTCTGTTAAGTCTCAGTCATTTGGGTGAGGTTATCTGGAAGTTGAGTCATGTCAGCTGAACTTTTTTCATGTTAGGTCAAACATTTCACTACTCATCCAAGTAGCTTCTTCAGTCTGAAAGGTGTTGGTATATTGTATTTTCCAGGCTCAAGGATCCTCCCCTGTATGAGGAGGCTCATTAGGTGACAATGGAAAAAGTGAGAGTAGGTCATCAAAGATCTATTTCATGTACTGCCATGTGTTTGGCTGATTAGATATTTGCTATAACAAGCAGTTGAACAGGTGTACATAAAGAAGTACATAACTCTATAACTACTCTGTACCAATACTTATAACTAAAAGCACTAAAAAATATGTATTGATATTCTTGGTGTTATTGGATTCCACGTGTAAGAAGGTCATACAGAGTGCAGAGATCCTTAGAAAGAACATTGACTAAAGTTCACGGAGAAGATTTTACTGGAAAACCTTGACCGATATTCAAGCAGAATGTAATCAACCACATCATACTATATAGTATGATTGGAATTCAACAAATTTTATTATCTTAATTTTTTTTCCAATTCCACCTGTCACCAGTCAGGGAGGGCCAAAGACGATTACGTTTTTCCTCAGAACCAAGTGACGCTGCTCACTGAGCGTAACACACTCAGAGGATAGCGCTATCCATTAGCTTACAGCCACCCAGGATTGCTGTGCCTTTCATCCCACCCTGCTAACAGAGAGCTCGGCCAATCATCTCTCTTAGGCCCCCGGCGGGAGGCTACAGCATCACCCGGGAATCAAACGAGCGATCTCCTGCTGATACGGCGAGCACTTTACCACTGCGCCACTGCTGCTTAATTATTTCAAGGTCATTCAGCTAAATGAGTCTATTTTACTTTTGTCCCTGTTGTGTATGATATATTTGGTGCAATTCCTGGATGATGTGCCGTTCTGTTTTCGACTGACACTTGAGCTGTGGGAAAGAACAATTACAATACAAAATAAGCTAAATAATTTTACCCTACAATTTGTGTATGTTTCCGTTGTGATCTGTTATTATTCTTTTCTATAAATTATTCTTTTTCGAAGATAGTAGCATTGGTCTTGTTAAAAGAAGTGCTTTTGGCCTCTTAACAATCCTTGTTAACTGTGATATTATAGGGCACTTATTGTACTATACTAACATAACCAAAAACAACTATCTTAACCCTTAAACAACCTAATCATTAACCAATGTGTACTAATTTTTAGTTCTAACTTTAAAAAAGCAAAGTTTTTTGTGTAATTTAGTGTGGATCCATATCCAGAATCTTGCCTGTACTTGGAATCATCACCAGAGGGCACACTTACACAAAATCATTAAAAAGTACAGTAGTACCAATTTTGGTGGAGTACTGAGTATGGGGTGATGTGAAGGTGAAGGAGTGATGTGAAGGAGGGCACCTTGGACAGGATGGCACAGACAGATTCATGTACATATTCACACCTCAGGCAAATTACCACACAGCAAATCCACTTCTGGCATGTTTTTGGGAGGTCAGACGAAACCCACATGCACATGTGGAGAACTTACACTTTAATATTCATTGACATATACTCATATACTCATATACTCACATTACTGTTGTTGTTGGTCTTTCAGTTGCTCCCAGCAAGGGGGTCACCACAGTGGCACACCTAATCCGCACACGTCTGCTTGACACAGGTTTTATGTCAGATGTTCTTCCTAACGCAACCCTCCTCCCATTTTATGAGTTTGGGACCCGCACTGCATCCAGTGGCTGGGTTTTGGGCATTGACTGGGAATTGGCTGGCTTTCTGCATGGCAGGTGAGAAACCTACCACTGAGCCTCCAATGATGCACTAACATTACTGTGACAGCTACAAACTGAATAAACAACATCAGACACATAAACTGTTTTCTTGAATCAACAACAATAATGCAGCATGATTATGCAAATATGTTTGTTTGTCTTTAGTATGTGTCATTTATATACAGTAACATTCATGTTATACATGGTCCTTCAACTGGGCTTAAACAGAATATTGTTCCAACTATTAAACTGAGTGACTATGAGTTCATAGGTAGGAACATGGTTGTTTTGAGTAGGTTTAACATGATACACTGCAGAGAAGTGGGCCTTCAAGACTGGGGAGCCCTTGAGTGATGTGTTGTTTTACACCCATATTCGGTTTACCTTCCATATTCGGTTGACAGAAAGTTGGCAAGCCTAAGTATGGAAATCATTTAGTATGAATTTAATAAGCTTTATCATTTGCTAAACTTTAAACCTGCACATTTATACAAAGGATAAAGTTTTGTATATAAAACTTTATTTTATATAAACTTTCTGTATCAAATCCATTACCAATACTCCAACAACCCATACTGTATATACTTTTGGGAAATCAACACAATGACTTACTAATTTCATTTATCTATTTAAGAATATAAATGTGCTGTATAAATGCTAAGAGTTATGGTCAGTGGTTTACATACACATAACAGATACTCATCATAAACATGAATGTCATTTTTTACTGCTCTTTTTCTGGGGAAGAGTGATTGTACAACATGCATCTGCGTTTTCAGGGTCAAAGAATTGGTGGTGATCAATTAAATTTGCTGGTGTTCTGACACAGACCCAAATTTGAAGCACGGTGCACAAAATGTCGACAGGGATGATGCACCAAAAGCTTAAACTTGGCCTGCCTTATGCATTCCACAACCAGCTTTGGTGTGTGCTTGCGTTCATTGTCCTGTTGAATAACTCAAACGTATGTCTACGTTTCAACCACATAGCTGACAATTTGAAAGCTATGCTAAAGAATTCTGAGGTAGTTCTCCATTTCCACTATCATCCATCCACCCACTTTATATAATGCACCAGCTCAAGTGGCAGCAAGACAGCTCAAAAGCAAAATGCTCCCACCACCATCCTTTACAGTTAGTACTTTAGTCATCCAGACATTCCACTGATCAAAATATTTCATCTTTGTCTATGTGGTTAGGTGGAAACCTTTAGTTGAGGGTGTTGTTTGTGTCTTCTTCCCTACCTTGACAAAGTGGCAACAATAATTTGAACTTGGAATCTTGGCATCTGCAATTGTATACAAAAGGCTCAAAGAGACATTCCAGACATATACTGAATAAAGCTGCCATCCTCATTTTCAGATCAGCACTGACCATATGGGTATTCCTTTTTAGAGATTACATACACTGGTATGAAATGCAATTATATAGCAGTAAGATGAGTCCAGGACAATAAGTATATGGAACGGAACAATAATAAATATCCAGGACAATATATATGCAGAACATTGGCTGCCTACTGTAAAATGTTGGTAAGATAATAGTGAAATTTTTTTTATTTTAATTATCCATGAATATCGAATCCAGCTTTCTCAAATAAAGTATGGAGTGGTATAGAGCCACACTGGGTGAGGTGTTTGACTAGACCAGGTGAGCATCATTCTGTGCTGGCTCACCTCCACTTTGTTTGCTGATTCCTCATTGTTGCTGATGAGGTCTACAACTTTAGCGTGATCAGCAAATTTGTTGATGTGATTTAAACTGTACTTTGCAGCACAGTCAAAAGCAGCAAAAGGTAAACAGCAGGCAACAGCAATATGCTTTGCCAGACCTTTACTGCAGCTGGTTTCAGTTGCTGCTTATTTGTAGGTCTTTCTCTCTTTAGTTTTATTCAGGTCAGATGACTTACTCAGCCCTTGTCTCATCAATTTTGCAGCATTTGACTGAATCAGTATAGACTGTAGAACTCTACATGCTTCAGAATTCGTTCTGGTACTTCTATTTACAGTCACATCATTGATAAACACCACCTCCTTTGGCCACCATGTTTGATTATCATATGGTTTGCTTTGGATTATGAACCATTTCCTTCTCCATTTTCTTCTCTTACAATCATTTTGGTACAAGTTGGTCTTGGCACCGAACTGGCTACGGGCTTTCTAATCTGTCTTTTCTGTTTTTGAGTGGTACGAATAGTTTGAATCTTGAGGTAAACCCTTTTTATTTACATTCCTGAAGGCGTCTCTTGATCTATCATCTCTTGATTGATAAATGTTGTGAAGAGACATCAAGGAAATAAAGATGTGATCATCAATTTTAGTTGTCTTCCATGCTTTTTTGGTGTTGCTAAGCTCATTATTCTTGTAAACAAAAAAAAAACACCAAATTGTACATGTGTACAAATAACACCAATATATTTAAGCTTTGCTTTGTAAAGAAAATGGCTGTAATTCATACAGTTAATGCAATGTTTTCATTAAGCCTGTTGAAAATTAAATCTGAAAGACTACACTTCAATCACATCTCTTGATTGTGTCATTTCAAAGCAGTTGTGGTGGTGAAACAAAAATATTTCTAAAATCGTGTACTTGTTTAAATATATATTGGTCTGAACCTACAGTATGCTACTGTGGCGCAAACCTACAACATTATGTGATAAAAAATACAAAAGTTACAACGTTCTCCAGCATGTAATTAACAGTTAACTTCAGAAGTGTGCCCTAAAAGTGATGCGTATATGCAAATATTTTAACAATACTTTTAACAGTCAAAAAGTTGCAATGCAAATAAGGTTTGTACACGATTACTCAGCATGCCATTATCAGCCATCAGCTGTGTTGTGCATCAAAACTATTTTCCCTTTTAATATATATATATATATATATACTGTATATATGAAACCCTTGTTGGCATGTGTTAATAACGAGGCTTCAGACATCAAACTGTGCATTCAGTTTTTGGATATGTCAGGTAGAACGATAGTTATCATTACTTTTATAACATGTAAATTGGACCAGTACCGGAATATCTAAATTCCCAAAATGGGTCATAGAAACAACCGAAAACAACCAGAAAAACGTGTGATTATGTGTATCTGTGCTATTTCTTTGCCTGTGTAGCCCATAATTATTTTGCTCAGTTGTGTTTATTTAGTTCAGGGGGAACCTGCGTCTCCGAAGCCACATGTGGCCCATTCATCCCTCTGCTTTACCTCTGATTATTTAATTTAAATGTATTTTGGTTTAGTTTGTTAGTTTTTAAATGTATTATTATAATTTATAAGATTATGGTGATCTTCTAACATTAAAATAAAACATGTTTTTTTTTTTATTAAGCTTTTATTCAGGTTGACCGCTGACTACACACTCCTGTACACACGATAAAAGGATGAAGGCATACAGAAGCAGATGGCATGGTTTGCTGCAGGTGGATAATTTAAGTTCGGCTGTTTTGTTTTTATAAATACGAGGAGGAAATAAACATTTAGTATTTTATTTGAAAGAAAGCTTCAACCCAGGGTCTTTTTTTTTTCAAAATGTTTTTTTCACTGGCAGAAATAAAATTTAGCTTTCTCTGTAACAGTTCATTGATTTTCATAAAGTTGCATAAAGGTAAAGAATTTTATATGCAGTCTTATTTTCATTTTAGATGTCAAAAGGGTTTTGTGACTCCCGGTGTTTTCTTTTCTGTGAGAAACGGCTCCAAATGGTTCTTTGAATGTTTAAGGTTGCTGACCCCTGGTATAGTTGGTTAAAATTAAATACAATTCAGTTTATCATATTGCCTAGGTTGTGCTGAAAAAAAGGATATGTCACACGTTTCCCCACACGGAAATCCTCACACTAACGCCTGACTACACGAGCAGAGAGTTTTCCCGCGCAGTAGGCCAAACGGGGAAAAAACAACATGGCAAATCGTTTACCTTCAACACCACAACAGATTCGCATCAGAGTTTTATCTCATCGTCACGGGGGATGATGGCCAATTTGGGAAAGCCGGCTAGCTTAATCTGCATTTTGAACTGTGGGAGGAAACTGGAGTACCAAACTAGCCAATATGCAATCTCTGTGCACACAGACCCCGATCACTAAACCACCGTCCTGCCTGAGGCCTATATGACTGCAGTCCTATGCATGGTTCCAATACCATAATTAAGTTTGCAGATGACATAACAGTGATTGGCCTCATCAATGACAACGACGAGACCAAATACATGGCAGAGGTAATGCACTTGGCCGAGTGGTGTGCCGACAATCACCTGCTCCTGAACACCAGTAAGACCAAGGAGCTCATTGTGGACTTCAGAAGGAGGAAAGGTAACACACACTCCCCTGTCTACATCAACGGGACAATGGTCGAACGTGTTACTAACTTCAAGTTCCTGGGGATACACATTTCTGAGGACTTAACCTGGTTCACTAATACCTCCA
>JAQQZS010000016.1:10863664-10883648 GCA_030068045.1 Platyallabes tihoni | reverse complement strand
ATGTGACGAAATTTCCAAGCAGAAACCGGGCACCAGGATGGGTCAGACAGGTCCGGAGGGCAGAGGGAGTCTGGATCCCTGGCAGCTCAGGAACGACATGTGGTATAACATGATTCTGCATTTACACTGGGACAGTGGCGCTTACATGTGTAAAGAGGAAAATTTCAGTGTTTTAATTTTACTTTTTACAGCTCAGTTTCCCTAAATCTGGACCAAGTTTGGATTGATTGACAATAACTAGTGTTTCGAATGAAAAATGACATTGCAGTGGTTAAAATGATTATACTGCTCTAAGAATAGAATTGTTTAATCATGCTTTACTTTTAAGTGACCATTCCTTCTAAATTATAAAACATTTTTAAATCAGACTGTGCATAAATATAGTAAAGTGAATGCAACCAGTTGCATGTCTAAAATATATTAATGTATTAATACATGTTAATTAATTAACCAATAAATAAGCCTTAGCTTAATTAACTCATATCACCATGATTAATTACACAATCTTAGTTTGCATTTGTTTGTTTTTATTTATTTATTGGTTAATTTCAGTCAGGTGGTTTATATGATTAAGTGTGTATATAGCTTGCTTAAATGTGTTGTCACATAATGCAAGCAAATTAGTGGTTGAAAATTTTGGTCTAGTTGCAGCCCTAAGCTCTCTCGCAGTTTCCACATTTTATTGATCCCTTTTTTTTTTTTCCTCCTCTACCTTGCACCAAATCTTCTGCAGCCTGCTACAACTGCGGAAGGAGTGGCCACATCTCCAGGGACTGCAAGGAGCCCAAGAAGGAGAGAGAGCAGGTCTGCTACAACTGTGGCAAAGCTGGACATGTGGCTCGAGACTGCGACCACGCCAACGAGCAGAAGTGCTACTCCTGCGGTGGGTTTGGGCACATACAGAAAGGCTGCGAGAAGGTCAAGTGCTACAGGTAGATGTTAAAGTTAATTGCACTTAATTGTCTTGAACAAAAAAACTTTTTAATATTCTTCATTGGACATTGTAATTTTGCCTGTGTTAACGTTGAGTGTTTTTAAACATTTTTTCCCCCTTCTTCCTGGCATCTTGCCCTGCTCTTATCCTTTTGTGTGTAGGTGTGGTGAAATTGGCCATGTCGCTGTCCAGTGCAGCAAGGCGAGCGAAGTCAACTGCTACAACTGTGGCAAATCTGGGCACCTGGCGAAGGAATGCACCATCGAGGCCACCGCTTAGTCCTGGTTTCCTGGTCACCCCTTCTTTTTCTGATTGATGGTTGTATTATTTTCTCTGAATCCTCTTCACTGGCCAAAGGTTGGCAGATAGAGGCTAGTCCCAGGCCAGTGAGCTCTTGACGCGTTAAAAGAAGGAAAGGGGTGGAAAATTGTTTTTCCACTTTCTGCATTTAATACAAAAAAGTTTATGTTTAGTTTGGTAGAGGTGTTATGTATAATGCTTTGTTAAAGAACCCCCTTTCCATGCCACTGGTGAACAGGGATGTGAGTGAGTTGAGTGGGAGTACGCAGCTAAGAAATGTTGTCGAGTCAGCCTCTCCGGGCCTCATCGAACAAGGCCTCAGCGAGAGATCAGTAGGGGGAAAAAATCATAGAAATGTGAACTTCTGGGTATGATTTGCATTTTTTTCCCTTTCGTCTTTATTTTTTAAACAGTGGTAGTGAGTTGTGCTAAGAGTGATTAACCTGGGAAAGCAGTACAGGACTTATGCAGTCAGATCTGCCCAGGCCCAACCAGCAGCACGCAGCTAAGTGGAGAAAAAGGTTATTAAATGCATCATTGACAAGCAAGTTTACAGTACATTCAAATCATGAAAGAACATGAGGTAATTTAGGAGAACAATATCTTTGTAAGGTGCAAGTTTGGTTAAGGGGAGCAGCTACGAAATCAAAATGTTAAGTGTGGAATCCCACGGTTGCAGGTCATTTTACCCAAGAAGGGGAAAAAAAACTTCAGTGAAATAGTAGTAGGAGGGAAAAAATATGATTTGGAGTGTGGAGAAAGGTGAATGTTTTCACAGAAATCAAATGTTATTTTTGTACAATATCACTTAGACTACTGTAAAAGTAAAAAAAAAAACTATCATTCGCTTGTACTCAGTTTTTAAGTCGGAAGGTAAAAGCAACTGAAGTCCTAGAACATAAAATGAAATTTTAACTATCAATAAAGCTGGAGGAGGAAGGGGAGTGAGACTGAAGTGTTTTTTTTTTTTTTTTTTCTGAGTGGACTTTCCAATACACTTTAATACTCGATGGTCAAGGTGACACACAACACTGGGCTTACAAGAAGGTGGGTGATTTGCATAAGGTTGTGGGGTCTTCGGATTGTATAAAATGAATAACATCTTATTTGTCAATTAAGATTAAGAACTGTCATCTCACAACATGCATTATTGGTTAATTATGATTTTCAGAACACTTTCTTTGTCTCTTAAACCATATCTGTATGATGAATGGTATGCTGGTGATATCAAGTTTACACAGATCAGCAATGATTACTACTCACACCAATTACAGTGGCACCTGTTGTGAGGTGGAATATATTGAATACCAAATATCCAGTTAGGTCTCAAAGTTTGACATGGTTCTACTTGTGATGGCTAGAAAACTGTCAGAGATTCTCAAAAAAAGACAAGTCTTGAAAGGTGTTGCTAAAAGTGTAGTAGCTACCAAAAGTGGTCTGTAGACAGACATGCAGAGCAGGCACCATAGTCATGGGTGCTCAAAACGCACTGATGAGAGCTAGTTTGTCTGGTTCAACTCCGTAGAAGTGCGTAGCACGAATTGCTGAAAAAAAATCATGCCCGTTATAACAGAAAGGATGATGGAACACGGTGAATTGCAGCATATGGATGGATCTGTGTAGCTACAGACCAGTCAAGAGTTCTCTTACTGCCCCCTGCCTACTACTCAAAGCATTTACAATTGGCACATGAGCATCAGAACTAGATCGTCAAACAATGAAAGAAGGTGGTCTGATGAATTGTTTTCTTTTAAATCCTGATGACTTACTTGGGGAAAGACCAGGCACCAGAATGTACTATGGGAAGAAAGCAAGCTGGCAGAGCCAGTGTGATGCTCTGGGCAATGTTCTGTGTGGAAACCTTAGGTCCTGGCCTTCATATGGATGTTAATTTGACACAGAACCTACCCACCTAAACGTTGCATCGGACCATGTACACATCTTCATAGCAAAGGAATCATCTGTTGGCAGTAGCCTCTTTCAGTAGGATTACACACCCTGCCACACTGCAAAAATAGTTCAGGAATGGTTTGAAGAAGATGACAAGTGTTTTCCATCTGATCTGTAGGATGTGCCTGTCAAACAAGTGCAATCCAAGGAGGCCACACCTTACAACTTGCAGAACTTAAATAATCTGTTGCTAACATCTTGATGCCAGATACCACAGCACACCTTCAGAAGTTTTGTGGAGTCTGTGCCTCAAAAGTGCTCAGAGCTGTGTTGGCATCATGCAGGGGTTGTACACAATATTATGCAGGTTGTTTGAATGTTATGGCTCGTTAAAACCAAGACAAACAGGAATTTATGATTGTAAAAATGTATAAACTGAGCTTGGTATTTGCAGGGTTATTGTACTTATTTATGAAAAAGTCTACAAGGGGGAGGTAAGTGTGGAATTTTGGGATAAAAAAAATAAATACTTACCTGGAAAAAATAGTTCGGCTCATCACTAAAGTCAATTTAGTTGTCTTAGAACATCTACTGTAATGACTGCACTAATCCAGCCTCACTTTAGTTATTAGTAATACTGTAAAATAGGGCATTGAACACCACATTATCCACATAAACCTAACTGACTATTCATCACATCCTGGATAATTACATCTCTGACTGATAGATCAGTTATTTTTATGTGTCCCGCTACTCCCCAGGGTAGCAAATGAAGCTCTGCTAAGCGCCTCCCGATTGGCTCTTGACTGCTTGGCCGTCTTTCCTTCATGAGCAAGCTTGATTGTGTGCTAAATTTGAACCTGAGGGTCCTTTGAAAGTTGGGATCAATTTCAGTGGCAGGCCTTCATGATGACTCGCTCATATAAATAGGCATCCTATAAAAAGCCCCTAACTGCTTCTGGGCTTTGTGCAATGCTATGAGAATTGATTTGAAAATAGCAATTCTATGCAAATGTCAAATGTACATGTAACTGTATTGGCAGAATTTGTGTTTTCTCTGTTAAAATTGAGGAGTGTGTGCACAAAAACGATGTTTTAAGAACAAGTTTGATGTTGATTTGAAGGGAAGTGCTTTCCTTTTTTTTTTATAGCACTTCTGTTGTTTGATATAACAGTTAATATATATAAAGGTGTAAAAAAAAAAAAAAAAAAAACATGCAGGCATCAAAGCCCAAATACAAGTAGTAATATTCTTAACTGGTATAAGTGGTATACTACAGACATTTTTGACACACTGCATTCTTTCTAAAGGGTCACATGAGCAGACGAGCAAACTGTCTTACTGATGCTTAAAGCCTGTGCAGGCAGTGATAGACTCATAATGAGGACAAATGTCACATCCATGACATTGGAATTGACCAAATGGCTTAATATAGGAAATAAATGGAAAATGTCAGTACAGTACTTCTTATTCCTTCATCTTCTATAATACTTATCCTGTACAGGTTTGCAGAAGCCTGGAGCCTGTCCCAGGAGACAATGGGAACAAAGCAGGGTGCACCACACAACCGGGAACTTGGGAACACCAAAAAAATCCTAATCTGTATGTCTTTGGACTGTGGAAGGAAACCGGAGGAAACACCAAGCACAGGGAGAATATGCAAATTACCCGCACACTAACCAGAGGCACTTTTATGTGTCACTTTTATTTGACCATTATATATTATATATGAACAGCGCCAACCATGCAAGTGAAATGATCATGTGTTAGATAACATCTAAATCATTAATTGTCGTGATGTTTCAGTGACATTTCTATGCTGGATAAAATATTCTATTTTTTTTCTTAATGGATATGGAAATAGTAATAGGAATATTTACTGGAGAAAATGATCCTAGGATGGTCAAGCTCACAGTAACTCCACTACTCATTCACACTATGATAATGAAAAAAGTAGTTCAATATGTGTTTCCCTAGCTATCTCGCATTATCTCATCATAATTGTTTTTTCGCACTAAACAGTGGTGGGGGAAAAGACATCTCACACAGAGTAAGTGAATATTGATTTAGTCATTTAAAAGATTTAATATGATTATGCATTAACAACATTTTTTTTTTTTTTGCATATAAGCATAAGGGAGTCCTCCCATGTAACAACTGGCGCTTGGGATATTTGAGGAAGTGCTGTTTTCAAGCTATCCATTTCATCAGTGAATAATTTAATATGTAGTATGAAACATACCATAGACAATGTATGCAACGTGTTGATGTATAATTAAGTCTCAAATAAATAAAAAAAAAACTGAAATTTACAAGTTTAAGTAAAGAAGCACTACAAAAGGTGTTTAATTAATCATGTAAGCAAGTGTAATATTATCGAACTCAATAAAAGCAAAAATATACATTTTGTTGTATGTCTGTTATAAGTTATAGATTTTTTTGGTATAACAGCTAAAATAGTGTACGGATGGCGGGAATTTTAAACAGTCATAGGTGAGGATTGACATATAGCTCAGTGTAACCTGAGTCTGATGGCCTGGTGTTCATTTTTTCAACGCCAAGGTCACTTGCTTGGCCAAACGTTGAATGAGATCAGTGCTGCTGAAGAGCCATTAGGTTCATGATACTCGTCGCTCCATTTGAAGGTAAGTCAATGTCCATGTTGTCTTTTGCATTTAATTGTGAAATAATACATGAAAAAGTAAATAAATCAATCTGGTCGGTATTACCAGATGGTATTAAGTTTAAAATCGTGTATAATGTTGTCTTCAGGTTCTTATTGACCTTACTGCAGGCTTGTGTTATGTGACGACTGGAAGATGCTATGACAATGACAACTAGATCCCTAGAACAAAACTGTAACTTTCTAGATAATGAAGAAATTCTGCCAGATCTGAAACCATGTCAAAACGACATCTTAGGATCCCAACAGAACTTGGATGATATATTTAGTATTAGTTCAGGAAGTCCAAGTCCGATCAAGGATGCTCAAACTAACAGCAAAACCAAGGACAATCAACAGTCTGAAGTGCTCTCAGGCCAGCCTTTGGACAACCCAGGAATTTTGGCACATCTACACCATTCTTCACCTCTGGAGTCAATCAGAGAACTAGTAGAAATAGAAGAGATAAGTGAAAGTCGAAGTCCTGGGGATGGAGAAGTTCGAATTAAAGACGCATGCAAAGAGACATGCCCTTCCACGGCTATAAGATATGTAGCGTTGCCATCAGAAGAATGTGCTGATGTGTCGGAAAGAACTCCTTTAGGACAAGATTCTAACACCCATTTTGATTCAGTGGATGCGGGCAGCTCCACAGATGATGTCCCAGTTGGATCATGCCCTCAAGGAGATACCTCATATATTGCATTGATTCCTGGACACCTGGAGTGGGGTTCTTCTGTCATGTCTGATATACAGAACGAGTTGGCAGGACACCAGGTGACACCATCCCATACTAGTTCTGATGTTTTAGAGGTCCAACTGGACAATCAGTTCACCATCACACCACTACAAGACCTTCAAGAGGAGTCAAATCTCCCCCAACCTCGATTGGAAGTTCATACAATCAGCAATGGGTCTGGGGATATTAATCCCAACCTGGAATGGGTTGATGGTTATGTCTGTGAAAAGGAAGGTAGTGTGGCTAACCAGACCCTAATCGAAGTTCTCACAGCATGTGAAGCCAGAGTCGAGCAGCTTGAAGAGCTCAAATCATCATCGATTGAGATGTCTGCTCAGGTATAATATTATTATACATAGTCAAAAATCAAAACATGCAAAGTAATGTTTAAGCCATGACATAATAACATATCCATGTACATAGATTGTAAGGAGATTTTATGTATGCAAATATATTTGGGTGCATAAAGGCACTACAGTGGCATCACTACTGCAATTGTTTTAGACATCGAGACATACCCTACCATGTCAGTGGCAATGAAATTCTGCACGAGAGAAATTATCTAGCTATGAAATTAATATAAGTGTACAGCACTGTGCATGTACAGCATGGAAACAAGTTCTCTAAAATAGCTTTTAAAGTTCCCTAAAGTATGATATACATAAGAGCAGTAAACAGCAAAAACTGTTATATAATAATAGGATATAATTGCCCTTTATCTTATCCCCCATTAATTAGTTTTTTCTAATTTTTTTTTACTATTATTTCTAAAAAATAGGTAGAAATTTTAAGATTTAAATTAATAAAAGTGATATAAAAAACATTAGATATATTTTCCTGTTTTTAAGATATTTTCATATTCTAAGATATATTTTTTTCCATTAAAAAAAAAAAGTATATAGTGATATGACATTATGATAAATGTTGCTATATATATATATTTATTTTTTTAATATACGATATTTCTGAAATCTGGCAGATATTTTAAAATATAGACAGTAGTTATATAGATGATTATATAGCTGGTTTGAATAGCCTCCATATTTACCCATTTTTACCAATCTTTGAAATGTTAGACTGTTAACAAGAAACTGAGAAAAACATATATTTCACTTATACTTTTAAAATATATTTTAATGTGATCTTTCCATCTGTTAGTTGCAATCTACCAGTCTTCTAGCTGCCAGGCTGCATCAGAAAGTGCTTAACCTGGAACATGAATGTCGTCTTAAAGACAAGAAGCTCCACGATCTGATGGTCACCCTCGAGAAGACAAGCGAAACTCTACAAACAAGGAATTCAGAAATGGTCGTAGTTACAGAGGAGCTCCACCGACTTCACCTTGAACTAGAAGCGCGGAAGAAAATCTCTGCAGCTGGCAGGACAGTCAGTGCCAATGGGCAGCTCGCTTCAGATGCTCTTCAACGCAATGGCAGCTCCAAAGTGTGTACACTGTTTTAAAAACACAAAAATATAAATTCTTAATATATACAGTACATTTGTAGTACAGTACATTTATTTAGTAACTGTATACAGTATATGCTGTTCTTGCAGTTAACCAATCAGCCAATCAGGTGGCAGCGGGGCAATGCAGAAAATATTCCTAATACAGGTCAAAAGCTTCAGTTGCAAACTAAAGCAGGGAAAACCTCACTGATCTCAGTGACTTTGTGCATATCCTTATGGGAAATTTACATCAGTTATTGTCAATTATTTTCAAATCCATCATGTAGAGCGTGAGAAAGAAAAGAAAGAGACAATGGTGGCAACATGATTCTATTAGTAGATTAGATCATATATTGCTTTCCTTTATTTACAGTAACAGAAAAATATGTATTTATTTATATTTCCTTACACTTTTGCTTGTTATATTGAATGTACAAATACTTGGTTTTGTTGTGCGGTTGCATTTTAATTTCAAATAATACCTGAAAGTTTTCTTTTATTTTTTCTTTGCCTTTAACATGCCTACACGTCACATGACATACATTGATGCTTTTACACAAAGATAAACTGAAACTCTGCCAGAAACCGTCTCTTTTCGTCTATACAGAAACTGATGGTGCAGTCCTTCATTAAAATTAAAAGCTTGAACATTAGTAGCCTTTAGGGGGTCAATGTCTTGTCTGCCCTCCCGGAGTGTGAAGGCCCATTCTCAACACCTGCAAGAGGACCTTTCCCTTGTCAACACTTTTTCTTTTTTATGAAAGCTCTTTGTTCAGTCCCTGCATCGCATCCATGAATTATTCATTCTGGATCAATTACGCTGCACGAATAGGCTTGAGCTCTTATAGAATTATCAATCCCGACATGGCAGGAATTATGAACGACAAATGCATTTGAACACTGATCTGTAAATAAATACAGTATGGGGTTTGAATTATTTTAGGGTTTGTTTTTGCCCCATTTTAGTCCAAAGATACAACAAACAATTCTATTAAAATATTGTTAAAAATTTCCATCAATATATATTTATTTATATATTTATTTATTTTATTTATTTATTTTTTGACACTGCAATGGTACTTATTTGCTGATATAGTACATGCATCATGGATACATGGTTCTGCCATGGTACATGTACTATAGTATGGTACTATGGACCATGTACCATCAAAAATATGTCATGTTTATGTAATATAAGGGTATGGTATCCTTGTATGCATGTAACATGAAATAAATACCAAAGTGTACATAGTGTACATTGAAATTACATAAAATGTACAGCAGCTATTTACTATGGCCCTGTGCTATACCAGTGGTACCTACTAACATTTCTAATATGGTACTGTATGTACAAACCTACCATATTAGATACCTGCTGATTTGTAGCCACTGTGTGGTTACACATCAGACTATTACAGTGGTACCCAATGGAGTGCCCGAGTATACTCTCATGGTATTCTATAAAGTCCTATGTTGCCTACTTTGGTAATATCTAAAGTACCACTGTAATACTATGCTATATTATGGATGGGACTATAGATTACCATAGCATACTCTAATACATGGGGGATAGGGGATAGGGTTACTAGGACGATGGCCACAGAAACTCCCAATTGTATCTGAGCACTTGGGGGATGAAGGACCTTACTCAAAGGTCCACAATTTTTTTTTATTGCATATTTGTCATACTTAAATGATTTAGAACAAATCAAAAACTAATTTTTATATTACACGAAGGTAACCCAAAAAAAATATGAAATGCAGTTTTTAAATAATGAGTTCATTTTATTAAGTGAAAAAAGCTGTCCAAAGCTACCTGGCCATATGTGAAAAAGTAATTGCCCCTTAAACCTAATTGTCTGTGTGACTCGTGTCAACCTTGGTAAGCAACAGCAGTACCAACTGCAAGGACTTGCAATAATGGTAACGAGGCTTTTACATTGCTATGAAGGAATTTTGGCCCTAGGCCCAGGGTGGGGTACATCCTGTGATGTGAAGCCATCACAATGCACGCACAGACACACACATACACGCACACTATGGGCAATTTGGGAACGGCAATTAACCTAATCTGCAAGAAACCAGAGGACCCGGAGGAAACCCACCAAGCACGAGGAAAACAAGCAAACTCGACACGCACAGAGCCAAGGCGGGAATCAAACCTTCGACCCAGGAGTTGCGAGGAGACACTGCCAACCACTAAACCACTGTGCCAAGCTTTTTATATCGGATCTATATCTGTTGTTTCTGTGGGAATTATTTATAGGGTCGAGTTTCCAGCTCGATGCCTGAATGTATCTGAGCACTTGGAGGTGAAGGACCTCGTTCAAGGGTGAAACAGTGGAAACTTTGAGGTGTTGGGGCTTGAACTGGGGACCTCCTGGTCAGCAGTCCAACACCTGAACCACTGAGCTAATAATGTAAAATGTATTATCTATCAAATGTAATGTCTTGAATGCAGTAGGGCATACACTGTAGTGTGGAGCGATACAGAGAAAATTAACATGGCCTAATGTTTGGAAATGCAAAGTGTAGCCGTAGAATGTAATGTCAGCCTTGTGCCACAAGATGGCGATGGAATATTAAAAAAAAACCGTGAAAGAAAAAGAAAATATAACAGCCGAAAGACAAAGAAAAAAAAAATATATATATATATATATATATTTGTTAACATTCTGTATAATAGGAATTTCACACAGCAATGTGTCTACTTGAACATACAAAATTTGACGAAAAACCAAAATAAACGAGTAAATTCAAGTTGCATTCTCTTGTTTTGGATGTGCGTCATATTCCTGCGCCAGTGGAAGTGGTGGGTCGTGCGTCATAATTGTGCGTCGTCACGCTCGTAAGGTGTCTGCCTTGAAAACCAGTCATGGTAAGCATTCTTTTATATACAACTGATAAATGGGTAAAAGTTGAATAATTAAACAGTGGCTGTATTTTCTCAGATAATGAGTGGTTTTAAGACTTTTGTGTTCGTGATTCATTAGAATTTTTTTTTTTTAAACTTATTTCTCTTGCTTGGTGAATTAGCCAGTTAGCTTAACATGATGTGCTGCTATAAGCTTACTGCAGGAGTCTTAATCATAACAATGTGTTTCCTTAAAACAGGCTCGAAACGCAGAAAAGGCCATGTGAGTATTGACTTAAGTACTACATAAAATATATCTGCATATTCTGAGTGCCATTTCAGTGTAGTTATATTACAGAGGAACCTGTTCATTACTAGTTTAACCGTTATGTTGTTTCTTGTCTGTAGGACGGCCTTGGCCAGGTTTCGACAAGCCCAACTAGAAGAAGGGAAAGTGAAGGTAAGATCATTGGTTATCTTTGTGCTGTGATGTATAAACATTTAATCTTTATTCTGCGGTGATTTATAACCTTAGTATTATCAGATGTCATCCAGAAGAAAACGTTCTCCCTTTTGAGATTAAGTAATTAATTCCTCTTGACATTTCTTTCTCATTTCCTTTCACCTCTGACTTACTCATTAGTGACCAAAAATCTATGCCAATTTAGCTTTTTGTAAACCTGCTTTGCGATCATTTCGATCGTTATAGTTACTACGGTTTAATTCATTGGCTCATATTAATCACTGTTTGCCTTCTTTGTGTCATTCGTACAGGAGAGACGGCCGTATCTTGCCTCAGAATGCAATGAGTTGCCTAAAGCAGAGAAGTGGAGGCGGCAGGTGCGAGACATTTGTTATTTATGTTTTAAATTACAGCTATTATATGTCTCTGAGCAGTGGCCATGTTTATGCATAAAGAGTTTTCCCAAAACAGATTTATTGAGATTGCTGATTGAGTATGTCCAAATTATTCTTCTATGGTCAACTCATACATTTGCTAATAGTTTCTAATTATTTTAAATCATGCAATCCAAACAAAATGTATGTGCATGCAAAAGAAAGCAACTATTGACAATTTTTTGTTAATGATGTTTAGCAATAGGTTATTCAGATGTTCCTAATGAACACATGACCAAATAAATAATACATTTTTTTGCGTCATTTTATTTTAAAACATGCCTGTTTAAGCCTCAATCTTTGTGTTGCAAGTTTGTGCAGAACGTATACAAAAATCCAAAGTTTATAAAACATGTTATCACTTTCTCAGTTTTATTTTGATTATATGTAATTTCATCTTTGTTTTTTGGCATGTAGTGTTCCAAATTATGTGAAAATAAGTAGAGTTATCAGAACCTTTCACTAATCTGGCTTCTTTATCATTTTGTGCAATTTTTCTTTTCTTTTCTCTTCTAGATCATCAGTGAAATTTCAAAGAAGGTGGCACAAATACAGAACGGTATTTATTTATTTATTTATTTTAACTACAGCAGCTTAAATGTTGGGCAGGATGGTGGTATAGTGGTTTGCACTGTCGCCTTGCACCTCCAGCGTCCGGGTTTGATACCCGGCCAGGTTCCATTCCCGTCTCTGTGTGCATGGTGTTTTCATGTTCTCCCCGTGCTCCGGGTACTTCGGTTTCCTCCCATTGTCCAAGGATATGCAGATTAGGCTAATTGGTGTTCCCAAATTGCCTGTAGTATGTGATTGAGAGTGTGAGTGTGTGTGTACATTGTGTGCCCTGCAATGGATTGGCACCCTGTCCAGTGTGTATCCCGTCTCAGGCCCGAAGTCTCCTGGAATAGTCTCCAGGCCCCCGCAACACTGAATACAGGATTATAGCGGAATAGACGATGAGGGTGAAAGCTAAAATGTCTTCTGTTGGATTTAACAAGAGGGTACCTGTGGCTCTGCCTGCGTGCAGATCATGATGCTTGTGTGCTACCATTACCTGTGAATAGAGTGTACAGTCACTGCCAAGGGCAATTCTATGCAGAGGTTCTTACCATGCGATAGAAAAGGAGGCATAGTTCATAGGGTTCCTATCAAATCATACTGATACACTAAAAAGACCACAAATGCTTGTATTGACTAAACTTTTATTTGTAAATTAAACAGTCCAATGCTGAGCATCACAAAAAGAACAAAGAGGCACAGAAATGATAAGAATTACAAAGAAAAAGAGAAGAAAAGAAAAAAAAACAGAAAGGGACCAAAAAAAATTTTTTTTTTCTCTTCCTTGGCTGCTCCTGTCAAGGTGTCTCCACCATCATACAATCTGGTCCGCACTCACACATAATTTGTAATTTCATAATTACCATTTCAAAAGTTTTTTGTTAAAATGCAGTATTTAGTTGTGTTCTTTATATGGTTTGTAGAGGACTGTTGAGTCCAAATGATAGATCCATAACACTCGAACTGCAAACAGTTAAGAGCTGGTTTAATAAACTATATAGATAAAGTCAGCTATAAATGGCACTTCCAGTCATCATGCCATCACGGCTCAGCTTAAAAACAGGAACCATATATTCTGGACTATATGTCACACCAGAACATTAGTAACTTAGCGTTTCATTTATTTATTTTTATTGATTTCTTAAGCGAATTGCTTTTTGATTAACCAAGACACACTATGGCGAAACAATTAGCTATTAAAGTTTAAGTTGGCCTATACAGAACCTGTAGGCTAGGCATACCAGTTGACTTCAAACTTTTACTTCTGTGGTGTGACTATTATTTTCAATTGAGGCATGAGTGCCAAGAGCACCATCTAGTGCAAAATGGCAGTGAATTCACTTCACATTATAAGGCAGACGGCCAGGAAGGTGACCAAAAAAAGTGTGACTTATATTATAGCCTAGAAAATATGGTACTAAAGTATAAATGATATTCTTGGCAACAAAAGCTAAACTTTTAGCTTTTAATTCCAAATGGTGTAGTCAAATTTGAAAAGTAGTGGAAGTGTTTAATTAGTTTTAGACAAGCAGCATATGTCCGGCTTGTTCATCAGAAATACTGCCTCCATTTATCATCCTCGTCCTGAAATGAACATAGATGTCAGCATTTTTGAGTTATGTATAAGCATGTATTTGAGGAACATATTTGAAACTGAAATTATTGGTGTATTGTATATTCAGAGCCTAAACATGTCTCACTTGTAATGTGAAATTATGTAATGACAATGTTTTTATGAATCAGCTGGTTTAGGGGAATTCAAGATTCGTGACTTGAATGATGAAATCAACAAGCTTCTCCGAGAGAAGGGCCACTGGGAGGTTCGAATCAAGGAACTGGGAGGCCCTGACTATGCGGTAAATGTTTGAAATCCACCCTGCATGAGCAGATAGACTTTCTAGTATAGTGAAATTCTGGCAATCTTTTTTTTACTTAATTGCAAAATTTAAACTCTTTTTTTTTTTTTTGTTTTTTTTGTTTTGTTTTTTTGGAAAACCTAAATGACTTTTATTCTAAATGACCCCTTGTCCCTCACCTGCAGTGCCTACCCTTTGTAAAACTGCTCTATAGCCACTTGAAGAATGATTAGTTATTACTTTGAAATGCTTCCTGTATATTAAAGCTATAACCGTGTATTTGTAGAAATTTCTTCGAGCTGGTTCTCACTGTTACATTTTGTCTGTATGTGCGCTAGAGAATCGGACCAAAGATGCTAGATCACGAGGGCAAAGAAGTGCCAGGAAACAGAGGTTACAAATATTTTGGCGCTGCAAAGGACCTACCTGGAGTCAGAGAGCTGTTTGAAAAAGAACGTGAGTTAAATTTTTATAATAATAAGGAAAATCCCAAACACATCTGTTTGCTTTTGTGAATTTTACCTGATAATGTCGTTTATAGCTGTGCCACCACCCAGAAAAACGAGGGGTGAGCTGATGAAAGACATCGATGCTGAGTATTACGGCTACCGAGATGAGGACGATGGTGTGTTAGTGCCCTTGGAACAAGAATATGAGAAACAAGGTATGAAAAGTTATACACGTGACCTTTTTTAGATGTAGTGTGCTGTCAGGAACTATTTGGTACTGTGATAGCTGCCATGTTTATTCTTTAAATGAAGGATTTGCTGTGGACTCGGGTGTTTCTGGTGTTTTCTGTGCACTTAGTAACTGAGAAAATGCTGTTTAAAAAAAACACAGATCCACACAGAGGTTTTAGCAGTAGAGCGTTTAGACACTGCTAAAAGTAGAAATCTAATTGTGTCAAAAATCTTGAACTGATATGCATCAGTTTATAGTCATTTCGTCTAAAAGATGAAATATGAGGACTATACTTGAAGTAATCCAAAAATGGACATAACTTTTTTTTTATATTAATTGACAGGTTGGTCAAATTGAATGTGTTGGTAGAGTAATTCTTCTTTTGAATCTTGAATCTATACTAAAGTACAGCGCAACATGCTCTCCAGCAAAAGCCATTCATTTGACTCCCAAATCCTCTTTGAAAATCTCTTGTCGCAGTCAATGGTCTCCCATGGCAGTGCTGCATGTTTACAGAGGTGACACCATTGACAAGAGCAACATGCACTGATGAATGAAGAAATTTAAAGAATAGGAAACCAGCACTGAAGACAAACCATGCAGTGGGAGACCATCAACTGTGACAAAGGGGATTTTCAAAGAGGATTCGAGAGTTGGGTTCAACGATGGAGCAAATGCATCACTTATGATGGAGGCTATGTTAACTAGAGCTTTTGACTAGAGGAAAGGTTTCTCTACTTACCTTTCTTACTAGCAATTTGAACGACCTACGTCCGTTAATAAACTTAGTTATGCACTTTTGCATTACTTTCACGAATTATAATTTTATTTATTGTTAAATTATTTGATTTTAGAATTCACCGTGACTGTCAAAGTAAGGTCTATTTTAATGCATTTGAAATTGGTAGACTCTCAAATCAGACCTATATATGTAAATTCACACTGACCCACACTGTGTTCACATTAAGTATTTATTAATTCTGTGATTGTTAAAATAGATAATCTAGTCTGGTTAATTGGTTGTCCAGCTTACCATTATTAGACAAGATCAAGAAAGAATCGATGAAATCATCGACATAATTATCATAATCATCAGGTACATGTATGTGTAATGCTGTCGTGCAATAATAATCACCACATAACACTGTAGTTGACTTTTCAATAATGGTTGGAACAAAATTGGAACAAAATGGTTGGACTTTAAGTCTCGAAGTCATGAAAAAGGCATGGAAATGTGTTGATTAAACATTGTACCCTGGAGTTTGAGGAGATTTTCTTCATCGAGTCATTTATCAGAAAAGTTCAGGAGAGCTGTGTGTTGCACCAACCTAACAAGTCAAAGCAAAACATGAAATGATATGCATGAAAATGTGAATGATTGTCTCTATAAAAGTTAAATATTACATTGTACATGTGAATATTAACTATAAAAATTCAGAAAAGGATTTGATCACAATATTTGATTGTATGCATCATCTTGGATTACTGCTACAGGATTTGTTCATTTAAGCTTCCATCACAATTAGGTAAATGAGCAACAAACCCAGTTTGACTGTCTGGTGTGTCTGGGGAAAAAAAAAATCTTCCCATTATAAAGTTCTCATACTCGTACTGCTAAATGAGATTTCACGTCTTTATGGTCCACATGCACATTTTTCCCCACCATTTCACAGAAAGACACCAGTCAGTCCTTGTAATGATGTCGATATCAAGGGTGTCTTTGTGTCCATTGAGAGACTTGTGACCTTCTGGTCATTTCCCCTGCCATGTGTTTGCTATTTGGGATAATTATCTGAATGGCAGACATGCAGAGATTTAGGTTTGGTATGACAAAAGTCTATGGCTACATGCTGCAATACCATGTGACCTTCATAGACAAGCCTAAGTATTTTCATTCAGGATGACATTGATTGACACGTAAAATCCAAGTGGCCGTGCAAGGATTTTAATCAAGATGTATTAGGCAGAATATTTAAAGCAGAGTATTATGAAATGCAGCTTATTCCTTACAAGACATCTCAAGTCTCTTGAAGACTGGAACAGAATTTCATCTAGGATTGTCCTGTATTTTGTGCCATCCATCTTGTCCTTAGGTGCAGTGGCTTCGCACTGCTGCTTTGTGCATTCAGGGTCGGATTTTGCCTCCGGTCTTTTTCTGTTAAGTTTGCACGTTTTAGGATTGAAGAGTTTCTTCCACAATCCTAGGTCATACTTGCAGATTCTCTGCTGTTTCCAGATTACCTGTAATGTGTGAGTGGGTGTGCTTGTTGTGCTTATAAGTAGTTTGGGTTCTCAGCAAAGTAAATTTCCCTTAGAGCACTGACTGGTCGTAGTTGTGACCAACCACTTGTTGTGATGAGTGATCGATGAGCGAATGAATAAATTTTGCACCTTATAAGCAGGTACTAGGAAACTGCTCAGAATTAGGGCATCACCACAGCATGATGCTACCACTACTATGCTTTCCTATAGGTATAATGTTCGCACTGGGAAGTTTTGTGATCGGTTTATATTAACGTTGCTCGAGTCTGGTCTTGTCAGACAAGAGAAACTATTTTCATGGATTTTGTTCTGTTTCCCCTGTTCTATAAAGCTCAGGTTTGTGGAGTGTGGGAAGACAATCTCCCATCTAAGTGGTTGATCTTTCCAGCATCTTAAAAGTTACCTTTGGCTTCTTAGTTGTCACTTTAATGTCCCACATTTCTCCGACTTAAGTATTATGGGGTATTTTGTGAAGTCATGGTATATAATCCTAAATTCTAAATCTATATCAGTTCCTATATACGTTTTATTATTGTAAATGTCAAAAAAAATGTTCAAGGGTGGTGAATACTCAATAAGAACAGTGTGTTACAAAGAGATGTACTGTCATTATATATCATTTTTCTTTATAGCAATAGCAGAGGCCACTGAGAAGTGGAAAGCAGAAAAAGAAGTTCGTTTAGCTGGGGGCGAAGCGGTGAAAGAGGTGGAAGAAGAAGAAGAAGAGTATATATATGCTGTCAAAGATGATGAGGTAATGATACAAGCAGAACACTACCTCTGATTAGTACTTATTACTGACATCATCTATCCAATCAAGTACTTCAAATTACTCATTAATAAATAGGTTATTATTAGGTGATGTGTTGATTGCTGATGAGTGTTCTATGTTCTGACTAGAATTCTTCTTATATTTGCAGTCTGATGATGAGATGAGGGAACAGGTGGAGGGAGAGGATGGCGCACAGACATTTATTGCTCATGTACCTGTGCCATCACAAAAAGAGGTGAGAAACTGCATGTCATGCCGTGTCAAACAGAAAATAGCAGTGTGTTTGTCAATGACTGCACAATAACTGCACAGTTAGTAATAAATTATGCAACAGTTTGACCTAGATTATTAATTGTGAAATGTCACTAATAAGTAATTTCTGCATCACAGTGAATCAATCATGCATTGAATCTGCATAGCTTGTCACAAAGTTCAGCTTGTTTGTGTACTATAATCTGTAATTTTAAAAAAATAATCTTAATGTAAGAAAATATGTGATTATGTAGTTAACTTTTCATGTGTCACTTCTAATTCGAGCTAAATAAAAAATAAACCTAACCTTTTGTGATTAAATTGATTTACCATAGATTGAAGAAGCCTTGGTCAGAAGAAAGAAGATGGAGCTGCTCCAGAAGTACGCCAGTGAGAGCTTAATGGCACAAAGTGAAGAAGCGAAAGCGTTGCTAGGTTTCTAATGTTACTCGTCTAAGAGTACAGGCTCAGGAGTTCCAACATCAAAGTTTCTGCATCCAAGGGTTTATTTTGTGGGAGTTGAGGTGATTTAAGTGTAAATGTATATATTGCCATTCAAAAATTTAAACTGATGTCACTAATACGTAGAATCCAAGAATTAATTTTGATGTGCAAGTGACTGTCTACACAAAAGCGGCAATTGCAGTGACTCGTATATGCCAATACGTGTGACATTTCTTCTTATAAGAGGAGTGTTTTTAATGACGTGATGATACCATATTTTACCAACTTTTCCAATTGTTGTAAAACACAGTATGGCCAAAAGTCTTTGGACACCTGATGGTCATACCTGTATTTACTATTTGAAGATCATATTCTTGATTTAGTCCTCTTTTGCTGTTATTTTTACTTTCATTCCCGTAAGATGGTTTTCCACAAAGTATGGCTGGGGGATTTATGATCATTCAGCCAGAAGAGCATTAGTGAGGTCAGACTGGAAGGTCTGTGGTTTAGCCAGCGTTCCAATTCATCCCATCGGCTTTCAGTGGGGTTGAGGTATGAGGGCTCTGTGCAGGCCACTGAAGTCCTTCCACTCAAACCTTAGCAAAGCAAGTCTATATAAAATATATGCTCTTTGTTCACAAGGGCATTGTTATGATCAAACAGGTTTGAGCCTCTTAGTTCCAGTGAAACAAAAATCATAATGTACACTATACAGAGATACCCTGTATGCATGATCAGGTGTTTCCAATATTCTGGCAACAGTTTGGTGAAACCCATGTATGGGTTGTGACTTTCAGGTGTCCAGATGCGTTTGCTCTATATTGACGTTTGTGGAAATATGGTGTTGAATATCAACAACAGCAAACAGTTCTATGTAAATATGTTTTGTATACAATGCTCACATTTTTGGACCAGTAAAAATTTTCTATAAAAATGTGTTGTTGTTTTTTTTTATTTACTTGGCTTCTGTTTTACAGTGAGGCGGTTTTTTTTTGGGGGTCCAAATCTGCCTGGCCCAATGTTAAAAGTAATTGCCCCCCCTCTTGTTAAATCATGAATGAACTGTGATTTTTGGAAAGCTTGATTTAGGAAAGTTACATTTACCATTATTAATATGCAATGTTTTATGTTGTTTACATTTTTTTTTTGCACCAATCAGATGGCATTAAGCAAACTAAGGTGCATTTTACTTTAGAATACTTTACACAACAGTGGCTTTTTTAGGGACACGTCTTCATGTCGGGTTGGACGTCAGAGATTTTAGTTAAACGTTAGTTTGTGGTCAGAATTTGTTTAACCTCATTAATAGTCTTATGCTATTTTGGTTCTCAACAACCTAAAATTCGGGTTGTGAGGATTCTATATGTAAATAAGCACGAATTAAAACGTTAGGTTAAAAAAACACGTTGAATTCAATAAATGTTTCGTTTGTTGGCGTT
>JAQQZS010000016.1:10830325-10841570 GCA_030068045.1 Platyallabes tihoni | reverse complement strand
TATAAAACCTGTATTGAAACATTGCATGTATACCCTGTTATATTCCTGTTAAAAATCAATAAAAATATTGTTGAAAATTATTATCTCCATCGTTATTGCTTGGTGCTTCTTAGCAGTACCAACTGCTTTTGATGTTTGATTCGAGACATCCTGTGGTGCACGCTGCATATACAGTACTTGACAATGTACGCCGGACATGTTGAGTTAACCTCCACACTTAAACAAGTACAAACACATGTTCGTATCTTCGAAAGTAACTCGAATGTTTCTTTGTAGGGGACTTACTGTAACTACATCTAATTTGAAGCTCATTCGAGAATTTCAGGCAGGTCAAATCGAAAGTGGTTCAAACATGACTGAAACCTGATCAATCACTTATTATAATCGTAATAGGATCGCCAAAGTTCCGATAAGATTCAAGCAGCAGCTTCTTTAATCATTTTCGTGCATTTTCCACTACAGCCTTTACCTTCTGATATGGCCGACTACCACTTCCTGAAACTAAAGTGGTAGTCAGGTAATCAATAACCGGTTGATAATTCTGTCAACTCTGACAATTAAGCCACAATTCACACAAAGAAGATTTGTGATGAATTACAGGCCGACATGGCTAAGAACAGGAATAACAATGTAAAAAAAAAAGAAACAGCATCAGCAGCTGCCACAGCTCCAGGCTTCACCGTTCACATCCTTGCTGTTGAGCTTGAAACTGTCGGTTACGCTGTCTCTGAACACGGGCCCGCCGTGTCTCAGCATCAGCTCAGCTGCCATTTGATTAAATGCTTCGTCCACATTGCTGGAGTCTTTGGCTGAGGTCTCGATTGCATTAATGAAGTCTAGCTGGTGAGCCATTGCTTGAGCTTCCTCAAAAGAAACATCACGCTCTTCAGTTAAGTCTGATTTATTACCTGAACAAACAGAAATAAGTTTCTGTTAAGGCAAAACATTAGCAGTAAGGAAAGGAAACTAACGTTGCCAAAAAAAAAAAGGAAATGTATTCACCCGAAACTTTAAAATAACTGCTTCAAATCATGTTCAGTTCTTTAGTAGTCACTTAAGTTTAAAGTAATTCATAAACTTATACCTGAATTATATAACAATATAAACAACTCACCATCATTACCACCTATTATAACTATAACGACTAGACTTATTTTACTTATATGTTAGCATTTGAGGTGGTAAAATGTTGCCATTCCTCTGTAATCTTACAGGTAGCATGCTGTAATACCGAATCAATCACTCATCGTCTATACCGCTTTATCCTGTATACAGGGTGGCAGGGGCATGGAGCCTATCCCAGGAGACTTTGGGCATGAGGCAAGGTACATCCTGGATGTGGTGCCAATCCATCACTGGGCGCACACATAGACACACACACACAAACACACACACACAAACATACACACACACACTGTGTATGTATGTATGTGTGTATTACACACATACACATACATACATACATACACACAGTTTTTGGACTGTGGCAGGAAAGCGAGGCACCCGGAGGAAACCCACCAAGCCTGGGGAGAACATGCAAACTCCATGTACACAGACCCGAACCCAGACCCTGGAGGTCGCCAACTAGGTATCGTGAATACCTAAAATATTGTATCGGTGATTCCCATCCCTAATAACAGCATTCAAAATGTCTTCACTGACCTATTAAAAGGGTGGCAATGTTTGTGCCACCATATTTCTTGATGTCCTCCATCCACCTTGGAACAGCCATGAAGGATGCTTTCTTGGTGATGTCGTATGTAATTATGGCGCCATTTGTGCTGCGATAGTAGCTCTGCGTGATGGTCCGAAACCTCTCCTGGCCTGCTGTGTCCCAAATCTGTAACTGTTCAACAAGAATTAAACATTAATTTTCATTCATCTTCAATAACCTCAGCAACACTGGAAGGATAGGAGAATTCACTCTGCATGGTGTGTCAGGTCATAGCAAGGCAATAATCAGGCACTCACTACAACCTAGAGGCAATTAAACAGTCATATCACCTACTGGTTGGCTAAAGAGGGAAAACCAAAGAAACCTGAAAGAAACCCAAATTAACACCTAATAGGGTTAGATGTTCATAGATCAGGATAAAACCTAAAGCTGTTTAACTGGAGAAAAAATATGTACAGTACATAGTATAAGTGCCAATGATCAGTTTTCCCTGAAAGCCCCAATGAATGTTCCTCTTTAAGCAGAAATAAAACAAGCGCTGATTCCCACTGCAAAGCTATCAGCAGGTAAACGAAAAGCATTGTAGGTGATTTACCAATCTGTACCAATGTAACTGCAAGGAGACCAATATGGTGGTGAACGAAAATGACTTAAAATTTCATTGCAAAATATATCCTAGACATCAGTGAAGCTCCCATGTTAATTATGAAAATGTACATACAAGTTGTTCAGTTTTTTTTCCTTTAAGAAGTATAATGATCATAGTGGCTTTAAGGAGACAATGATAGAATTTTAAAAGGTTCTTAATAGTCTACAGAATTATGAGATTGTCCCAGATTTGCAGTTTGGCACCTGTCAGATATAAAGATTCATGGATCAGGGGCTGATTTCAATACTAGTCAGTTCATTTAAGGGAAACAGTTTAAAAAGAAAACATTTACCCTTCTCTAGAGCCGTGTTTCAAACAGAAATGTGCTGATTTTCTGCTGAGTCATCCATTAGTTTCTCTCTCTCTCTCTCTCTCATGCATATGCTCTCTCACACACAAACACACACACACAACTAGCAAACTCACATGATTCCACTGTAAAAACAGATAAAGCAGAATTGACCCCCAGGTCTTATTTGTAATTTAGCAACTGAATTGCTCTTTGTAATTAACCCAAGACTGATGTCATCACTGAAAGCTGAGAAAAATAAAATCTCATGCCACACAGTCACGAGGTAAGAGTCAACTCGAGAGACCTGTTACATTCCTTTTTTCATTCTGACAGACTGTAATCCTCTGAAATTACACAGTGGCTTAAAAACCTGATGCAGATCCATTCTAGTGTTCTTTTAATATCACTATATTTATTTCATTTTGTTAACATATTTGTCTTCTAAGTAATTAAGTAACAACAACAGTCAGTTGTTATTTTAAGACGCAAAGGTCAGTCGTTCTGGAATAGTTCTCTCAAGAACAGTATTGTCAAGGGCATGTGCAAAACTCATCAAGCACCACGATGAAACTGGCTCTCATGAACTCAGGAAAGCAAGACCAAAACGTACCTCTGCTGCAGAGGAGAAGTTCATTTAGAGTCACCAGCCTCAAAATCATCAATTAACAAACAGCACCTCAGATTAGAGGCGCTATGAAGACTTTACAGAGCATAAGAAGCAGACACATCACATCATCAACTGTTCAAAGGAGATTATTGCATATTTCGGATGCCTTCAGCAAAAGAAAGAAAAAATCACCATGAAATTAGAAGTTACAACACTCACTCATCATCTATACCACTTTATACTATATACAGCCTATTGGACGATGAGATGTTACACCCTGGACGTGGTGCCAATCCATCGCAGGGCACACACACATACACACACTCATTGGGAATGCCAATTAGCCTAATCTGTGTGTCTTTGCTCTGTTGTAGGAGACTGGACTGTGGAAACCCAACCAGCACAGGGAGAACATGCACACTCCATGCACACACACACCTGAGGCGGGAATCAAACCTGGACCCTGGAGGTGCAAGGCCACAGCGCCGCTATATATAAAAAGTAACATTTTATTTATTTTGGGGGTAATTTCCATTCAACGCCACTTGAGGATTCAAGGAATCGGTTCAGTGAACAAATGTTGACTCGTTTGAATCTTCAGATAAGAAGAATGAGGAATGGTAAAAACACCGGAAATGAAATGTCATAATTTTACCATACAGTTGTTCTGTGCTGTCCTTGTTCTTGTTTTTGTTGATGCACATGTCATTGGTATATTAATATTATCACTGAATTAGTATGATAATCTTATTACTACAGTGGTATTACCCAACAAAGTTTTAATCGCACTGTCATGACAGTCAATGCACAAGCACGAAGAAGTGAAATCATAAATACTGGTTATAAACTAAAATGAGGCAACTTACAGATTGCAAATATCCAAAGAATCGTTTTGTTCGAACAAACAAAAAAAAAGAACCGATTCATTTGTTCGGCACCCACCTTGACTCTCTTCCCCTGCATTTCCATCGTCTTCATTGTAAAATCCACTCCGATTGTGTTGCCTTGCCTTTCGATAAAATTGCCCGTCTTAAACCGCTGGACCACGCAGGTTTTCCCCACACCGACGTCCCCGACCAAAACTATTTTGAAGACGAAATCATAATTGTCGTCTGTTTCCAGTAACGACATAGCAGCAGGCTGTGGTGTGTTAGCGTTAATGTGCGATGAGTTTCACAGGGACGTGCAAAAGAACAAAGAGACGTGGATAAAGTGACACCTGCAGAAACTCGCCAACCCGGAAAACACAGCGGACGTGAACGTGTTTGTTTTTTAAATACGCCCCACCCCTGTGTTCTGATTGGCTGAGAGCGTACACGGCTTTTGTTCATACGTCACGGAGGAAAGTTCATGACACAGTCCCATTATTCTGCCTGAATAGAAAACAATGCAGTTAGTCTGCTAGATTTAAAAAAATAAATAAATAATAATAAAAAAAAAAACGTCTGCTGTAGTTACAGATGTTAGAACTTTTTTACAAACAGAAATTATTGTATTTACCGGAAAGTACGACAAGTTCCTTTAGAAAGGTGCTGTCTTTTTCCCAACAGAATATCCCAATTTCGACTTGGAATTTCCAGACGGAGTTGGAGTTGACGGTCAAAGGTTACCATGTGACGTTTGTAACAAATCTGATGCGTCACCATCGTGCCATCGTAGCAGCAAAGTACAATAATCCATGTTCAACGTGTTAAATATAATTTGACAGAAAATATTATACATAATAAAAAAAAAAAGGTTCTAATTGAAATAAAAATGTTAAACCAAACAACTGATTGACAAAATTTCCTGAAAGAGACAACAGTACTGTCACAGTGTGTTTAGTGTTTTATTCGAGCAAAACCATATCCTAAGGAGCCCCTCAGGTGACTTTTGTGGAAAAAAATAATAATAAAAAACTAAACAAATACGTTGCCACAACTTATTAAGGCATGAGAACAAGATACTATGTTATTAAGTATTTGTATAAATGAATGCTTACCTTTATTTAGCCACTGGCACACAGGATAACGCTACACAGTTAAGTTGTGGCCACAGCATAATGTCATGGCCACACATTATAATATTTCTTTCCCACATGTTATTAATTCGTGGCCACGGAATAGTATCCTGTTCCCACGCCCCAGTAGTTTATGGCCATATTTATCATTTCCTGAATTTCACCAGAAGGGCTCCGTAATAGCCAGTACGATATGCGGTGAAATGCTTGTAACGTCAAGGGAACCTGAACTAGCCAGAGCGTTACCTGCTGAAGTTAATGAGAATATATTTTAATTTTTTAAGGATAAGTACTCTAAGCTAATTTAACCTAATCTAATCTAATCTAATCTAATCTTCATTAACCATCCATCCATCCATCCATCCAGGAACCTCAGTAGTACAACTAGGGACTGTGGAGGCAAATGGTGATTACCATTGTATTTAATCCCATTTTACGACCATGGAAGGCCCTTCGGTCAACATTCACACACGTATTCACACACTACAGGCAATTTTGTCTTTGGACTGTGGGGGGAAACTGGAGTACCCAGAGGAAATCCACCAAGCGCAGGGAGAACATTCAAACTCTTATGGCGGGAATCAAACCCAGAGAGGTGCAAGGCGACAGTGCTCACCACTATGCCACCATGCCTTTATGTGTGCAATCTAACTCATTGTATCTAATCTAATCTAATCTAATCTAATCTAATTTAATCTAATCTAATCTAACACTGTCCCGGCTAGCCCTTCCCTACATGCTGTGCTGTGGAACTACATTCTGTTTTCCCTAAATAAATCAGGAGTCACAGGTACAGAACAATTAGAAAGTGTGTATGTGTGCAAGGAGAAAGTTTGTAAGTTTCAGATACCATTTGTGATTAGATGTCTGCCAGACATGCTTAGATCTGAACAGGCGTGTCCGAGGAAGGAGAGAATGAGTTGAGAATCATTCGCATAGCAGCGCTCTGAGAACCCATCTGAGAGAACTTACCAAGAGATTGTGTATAGAGACAGAACAGGAGAGAACCAAGCACTGACAGTAGTGGAGAGTTTGTGTGGCCCATATGTGGATCCTTTCCACATATAAAAAGTGTTAATTGTTCATTCGTACTCTCTTCTTTATGAATCTTATATTAACATGTTAAATCTTCCATGTTACTACCTTCCTATCTCCTCTTGGCATGCTAATTCTCCTACACTATTTCCCTCTCTCCCTCTCTCTCTTCCTCTCATCCTCCCTTGAGCTAACACTTCCTGGTTTGTTTCTGGATGGACATCTATACAACTTTCACTCTTTGTTCTTCAGGATTTCACCAGGACACGTTAAATGGTTTATGTTCTTTGTATTAACAGAGTTATATGTATGTACAGCTATGCTACACATGAATGATGTACAAATATAACCAGCTTATATATATATATATATATATATATATATATAAAACTAGCCTACACACCTTCAAGGCGTAATGGTTTAGTCTTAACTGATAATTGCCGTGGAAAAAAGGTTCTAAAAGGGCAGCATACTCACTGGAATAGTACTATTTCACATGCATTAATAGCAATTGACATGAGTACTAATCTTCTAATGAGTAGACTCGCAAACCTAATGTGAGATAGCCTATGACAGAATGGCACCACCACTGGGCACATACCACGGTGCAATGAGGTATCAATTATGTGTGTTGTGAATTGTCATTGCAATGAAGATATGATAAAACCTTTGTTGTGCATATTGTTATTCATTCATCTTTAGTAATTGCTTTATCCTGGTCAGGGTTACAGAGGATCCAGAGCATTTCAGAAACAAGTGACACAAGGTGGAATAACATATGGATGGGATACCAGTCTATCGCAGGACATCTTTTTTAATGTAATAGAATAAAAAATATCGGTGTGAGAATAAGAGAATATAGCATTTTACATCTGTACATTGTATGTAGGTTACCTCGGTGTATGAAAATGTCCTTCTTTTACGCCAATGAGCAAACCTGTCATGCACAGCACATTTGTATAGTCAATTCATTTAAATTCCTACTCTGGAAGTCACCTGATAACACTGGATTGTGAAACCTTATGCTAACTCTGAGCAAATATTATTTGGGTAGCTTATTATTCTCACAGCAGAACATGGTATTGTAAAATATTTCACATTGCTGTTTACTCACTTCAAAATCTTAAACTGACTAATCTTGCCTCTAATTCAAATATTTAAGTCAGCTCAAGTAGTATGGGTTGTGGGCTCAATTAATTATATTTCTCCAGGGTTGACCCATCTTTTCATCTATTCAAGGCCCGGCAGCGTCTCTACCACCTGAGACGCTTAAGAGACTTCAGACTGCCCTCCAGGGTGCTTAGGAACTTTTACTTCTGCACCATAGAGAGCCTCGTGATGTGAAACATCACAAGCTGTTTTGTGAACAGCACCATGCAGGACAGACGAGCTCTACAGAAGGTGGTTCGAACAGCTGAGCGCATCATCCGCACAGAGCTCCCTGACCTGCATTCAATCTACAGCAAGCGGTGCTGGACCAAGGCCAGAAAGATAGTGAAGGACATCAGCCTCCCCAACAATGGACTGTTCTCTCTGTTGCAGTCAGGTAAGCGTTTCCGCTCCCTGAAGGCCAACACAGAGCGACTAAGGAGGAGCTTCTTCCCGCAGGCGATACGGTCTCTCAATCAGAACATCACACAGGACTAAACCATTTTTGCACACTTTACATTTATGGACATTTGCAAAGACCCTAGACACTTATGGACAATTTATGGACATTACACATTTACAAATTCATGCACATTTCATTTTTGCACATCTTATGGACATTGTATCTAAACATTCATGCATATTTGCACACTCCCTGGACATTTCTATTTAAATTCTATGTCAATCTCCACAACAGTTTCTATGTTTTCTATAGAAAACTATAGATATAGATAAGGTTTTTTTTTAAAAATATCTTTTATATTATATATTTTTTCCTGATCTTATATAGCTATACTGTATATATTTTTACAGCTAAAGGTTTTCTATACTGTATTTTATTCTTATTTTATTCCATAATTCTTATTGATAATCTTGTTGTTTTTTAAGGTCATGGATGGTCATATAAGCATTTCACTGCATATCGTACTGTGTATGACTATGTACTGTATGTGACGAATTTGAATTTTGTAGCCCATTGATGAGTTGGTTCAAGTAATTGTTTTTCTATAAAAAAAAAAACAAGTTGTCTTAACAATACCCCAACAATTTAACAGACAAACACAATTTAAAAAACTTTATTTCTCCAGAACAGTGATCTGGATAAAACAGGAGAATACAGCTTGTATTTAAGTAAAAAAAAATAAAATAAAATAAATAAAAAACCTAGATGACACCAGATGCTTATCAGTCTCTTACTGACTTTTTTATATTACAATATCATAACCATTTTAAAAACTATCAAAAATTAACAAATTTTCTCCCCAGTGTGTCAGACACAAAAAAGTCAACAAGAGTTTGTTTCTCAACATGTGAATCTGAGGCACTTCTGTGTTTTTCTGCTTTCGTTAGCTAAGCTCTTGCGCAGCCTTGTTTGGTGGGGTGGAGTAGTTATGAGTGTTTAGCTCGCTACCTCCTGTTATTCTAACCTCAGGTTCTGCCCCTCATGCACCTCTTTACACTATATTCTAGTCACAGAAGTAATGATTACCTGTTACCCTAAAAATAAATGCATGCTGATTTTTTTCTAAATCCAGACACACTCAATGCAGGAACATTGCAAAAAGGAATTCATTCCTTAGGGCAATTTTGCAATTTTAAAGCCCTCCCTGACTGATAGAACCCCGGGGAGCCCCCTAGTGACAGGTGGGACTAAATTAGGAAGAAAATAGGTTTGTTTCTCTGTTTAACTAGTGCAGAATTCATTCAGTAGTGGGTGAAATCTTTCTTGGTCTAACTGACCAGGGCTTAGTGTCAACAGAACCTACTATTTTCCACTTCCTAATCAGTTGTTCAGTGGTAGGTGTTTCGCCCGCCATGCGGAAGGCCCAGGTTCGATTCCCAGCCAGTGCCCAAACCCACCAGCCACTGGATGCAGTGCCGGTCCCAAGCCTGGATAAAATGGGAGGGTTGCGTCAGGAAGGGCATCCTTCCTGGATATTCCGCTGTGGCGACCCCTTACTGGGAGCAGCCGAAAGACCAACAACAATCAGAGTTTGAACAGTACTGACTGGCGTTTCCAAGTGTTGAAAAATCTTTTTATATACTTTTCCTCCTTTATAAAGTTTAACTACGTTATTACTCAGGTCCATTGGCAGTTCTTTTGTCCTCCCCATGGTGAAGTATTCAGCCAAATCAGTGCATCACCTCATCAGCTGAGAAACTCACAGACTATTTATGCACAGACAATATAATTACAATTAAAACGAGCGACAAGTGTGGAAACTTCCCTTTAATAGCCATTTAAACCTGTGCATGTCAATTTCTGGTTTTATAATGTCGCCAAACATTCAAGGATATGTAAACTTTTGATCAGGGTTGTTTGGGTGATTTCGGTTATCATTAGGTTTTAAAAAGAAGTCACACAACTCTGTGATAATTAATGACTTCACGTCGTTAATTATTTTGAATTATCAGTCACTTTTTCCAAATGAATGGCAATGTTTAACAATTTCTTTCAGGGTATGCAAACTTTTGAGCACAACTGTTTTTCATTCAAAATACTACTCTTCTTCAGTAACATAAATACTCATATAATTAATATATGAGAGATGCTCTGAATGACTTCAAACCAATAACTAATCACATGAACAGTGAACCTGAGATTTAACACACTGTGGTATATGTGTTTAGCCAAGCTTATTAAGATCGCAGTTAGTAATGTTGAATTAAAGGAAGCAAAGAATTGTGATTGCAATAAAAAATATGATAAAGCCTTTGTTGGGTGTATAACGGAGTCTGTGTTTAAATGTTATTCAGTCATCTTCAGTATGAGAGGATTTTTTTTTTTTTTTTTTACACCTATACGTTGTATGTAGCTTAATGTGGTCTATGAAAGTATTGAAAAGCAAACCTGTCATGTACAGAACATATGTATCGTAAATTCATTCAAATTCCTGCTCTGGAACTGAGAATCTGAGAATAGTGCATTGTGACACCTACACTGCTGCTCTGTGGAGGTGTGCTAATTAACCATCATGTAATAATTCATTTTTACATAGACCTACATTTTTCTATGTAATAACCTTCAGCAATATATAAAATGTAACATAAAATGTCATTACAGTACAAAAAAGATTTGACCTTCAATTCATATGTTAATGCAGATCTCCATCTGATTATTATCAACAGCAAATTTATTAAAATATATAAAACACAACATTTTACAGAATGTTTACAGGTGTTAAAATCGAGCACTGAACCTAAATATATAACATTTCCTTTAATAGGACACTTTGTAAGGGTAGACACACAAAGTAAGTTCTCTGGGTAAGAAGGAGAAAAGCTGCTCCTTGCATGATGGCGTGAGCAACCTTTCCTAAAAGCGACCAGATACAGCGATATCCTGAACTTCTGAAGGGTGTGTTAGGGAACCAGTGGTGCTGGTAATGCACTAAAATCATAGAAGAAAAAAAACTCTATCCAACTTGTATATGGTTCCCAGAATATATTTGTTCTTAAAATATAATTTCATCATTAGATGAAAGGCAGTTTTTTTGAGCAGTACTAGAGTTACGATTCAAGATTCAAAGAACTTTATTAATGCCAGACAGAAATTGCTTTGCCTTTGTTATAGTTGCTTCCCGTTGTTTTCCAAGAAGAAAGGAAAAGAGTAATTAATTAGGAAAGGGGGGAAAAAGTATACTGTAATATAAAAATAAGTGTCCTGTGATATAAACAGTGTTGGGGGATGTTACTTTTTAAAGTAACCTATCACATTACAAAATTACTGTCATTAAAAAGTAATCAGTTACATTACAGCGATACTTTCTGATAAAAGTAACTAGTTCGAGTACTTTTCCATTGCAGAAAATGAAAACTCCTTTGTGATTCCTCATGCA
>JAQQZS010000016.1:10706583-10716703 GCA_030068045.1 Platyallabes tihoni | reverse complement strand
AGTGAAATTATGCAAAACAATGGTAAGTGTGCAACATTTGTAACTCTTTTTCAGTCACATTAACACCACAATGCTTTGTTTTTAACTTTTTTAACTTTCTATTAAGATACCACAATGTCTTTGTACGCCAATAATAATGTAACATAACTTACAACATTTTTGTCTAACTGCCAAACAGTGCAGAAAAAAATCAAAGTAAACATGTTTCAGTGTTTTTTTTCAGTGTGAGAAATCTAGCCTCTGTTGAGCTTTATACTACTATCTCACCTGTGCGGTTTGACTCACGGTGAGATGTGGAGTTAGGCACCGTGAGGTGCCGCGATTGCCTGCGACGGTCTGCAAGTTTTGTAAGGACCGCAAGCTTCCGTGAGGACTGGCAAAATAATTAAACATGTTTAATTTTTCGCGCGGAAAGATGGAAATGTACTCACAGCGCCAAAAACTTGCGGTGAACCGTACTTATGGCCACCGCGCGAAACCGCCTGGATGAGATAGGGGTATTAAGTGCATCAAAGTCAGGTTGAATGTTTTAGGTGCAGATGTGAAGCACATCTGTTATTTATGCAAAATTTTTAAAGTAGGTTTTATTTTCTTAATTCCAAGCAACCTTTCACGTACCAGTCAGAATCGGGCTGGGCATTAGAACAGACCTGGGCATCTTAAAATGCCCAGGTCTGTTCTAAACCGTCACCACTTTCTATAGACTGTAATGATGCTGTGTAAGCACTAGGTGGCATAAACACACAGGATAAGGTTTAGCAGTGGTGATTATTGGGTGGTGTCAGTATGCAGAGTGATTTTATTGTTTTTCATTTCATATAAAAAGAAATTCTTGAAATAATATTCACAGTAAACAATAATCTAATACACCAGTGTATTGATGTTCTGTGGGGTTTAGGAACAGATTACAGATAGACGGTCCTTACGATGTGAATTTCCTGGAGAAGGTGAAATCGTGTCCTCCCGAAGACGATGGCTCTATAGAATACGCAGTCGGAAAGGTAAAACCGTACTTGCCATTTTCAAGTGTTTGGAGGTAGTTAATAACAGTGTATTCTGACTTCATCTTCGAAAACAATATGCTGTAGGTTCTTCAGTACAGAGTAGCGATGACGGCTAAGGACTCCTCCATCATGATCACATTCGCACCTTGTGGAGAAGATGAAAAGTGAGTATCGTTCACAATGTGTGCACTCTGTGTGAAGATTTCTCCTCATAGTGGTCTTTTCAGTGGTCTTTTCATCTCCATCCAGATTAACATGATGTCTTTCTTCCTACTACTGTTGACTGAGTTGAGGCATGATGTTTGATACAGTATTTGCCTTTTCCTTATTAAAAAAAGGAAAAAAAAAATTTCATAATTTGTTCCGGAAGTATATCAAAATACTCGTATATCAAAGTAGATTGTAACCTCTCGCAGCTGGAGCTCTCTTAGAGGGGAGGGATGAGAGGTACTTGGTGCTCCCACATTAATTACAGCTCTACAGCCAATCAGGGGCATCTGTGAGCTCACGCAAGTGGAAGAAGCAGATAGTGCTCTCCTCCGAGCGTGTTACGCCGCCCCCAACGGGGTGTGAGTGAGCAGTTCAAAATGATGCGGTCGGCTGGGTGTCACGTGGTTCAGGGGAAACACGTGATAGCCTTCGGCCCTCCCGACTGAGTGATAGTAGCAGCCTTAATGTGGGAGCCCCTAGTGACCCGGGAGGAATTGGACACGACTAAATTAGGGAGAAAATCTGGGAAAAAATCACCCCCCCCCCCCAACTACACTTGGATGAACAAAAAAAGCATTACGCATGGTCACAATGTTATAGTAAACAGTACGTTGTCTACATAAGTGACGCACATGCACCGAGACTGAGCATAGGAGGTGATTAGCCACAATCCCACAGCGCAAAAGAGTGAAGTTGTGATCACGTGACGCTCGGCAGACAAAGCGCACTTATCAATATCAGGACATCACCCGTTTAACAAGTTGAAATTTATTTTAAAATTTTCCTCGTCTTGCAAAACGCTTGCAGACCATGTTACTCGCAATCCAAGGTTTCACTGTATTTGTCATATTAAAATCCGTTTGATGATCTTAGATAACCTAAGTAAACACAAAATGCAGTTTTTAAATGATTTATTTTTTTTTTCGTCCCCCCCTTAATAAATAAATACTTTCACATAAGGCCACATAGGTTTTGACACAGCCTTTTTTCCCTAATTAAATGAAATCATTTAAAAACTGCAATTTGTATTTACTGTAATATTAAAATTTGTTTGATCTGAATCATTCAAGTGTGACACATGCACTGTAGGTTTTTGCAGACTGGCACAAAATTGTAATCTACAGTTGGTGGAAAACAGCACTAGCAGTTTTCCGGTCAATCACTACGTCTAGCTGTTTCCCTCTGCCATAATCCGTCACTCAGCTGCAGGAAAACTATGCAAACTAATTTTATGCTTTGAGCAGTTTACCAGAAATTTCTCATCTGCTCCTGATGTTACCAATAAGAGTAATACATTTCTTCATCAAAATGCACTGTTCCGCTGTTTGGTTGTTGCTTAGTGACTGATTTCCCATGGCCTTATAGCTGTTTACGCCAATTTGTGTGTAGGGTCATTAACAAAAACTGAAATAGGAATGCACCAGCCTAATGAAGGCCCCTTTTAAAGGCATTGCACTACTGATCGGAAGGTCCCAGGTTCAAACTCCCGCTTCTACTGCTTAGACGTATAAAGAGATAAAAATGTAAGTCTCTCTGGATACCACGTCTATCCAATTCTGTAAAAGTAAATACAAACGCTAAAACTAACAGGGACACAAAGTGTAATATTGTGCTTCAATTATTATGGAAACGAGTATAAATATTGGTGTTGGTGTGATCAACACTGCACTAAACTGTAGGCAAATGGGGGTGAAAACAAGCAGGTTTGTTTAACAGGTCAGGAGCCACTAGGCTGTGCTGCAGTAATCTGTGTACAACAGACACTCGGCAGGATTGTAGGGCTTGCTGTAGTGAGCAGGTCTAAGGCTGGCCTGGATGTTTTTAAAGAAGAGAACTGAATGTTCTGAATGAGAATAAAGTAAGCTGTTCTCTAAACGAGTGACCACTTTGTCTTTTGGACAGAAATGCATATTATACCCATGATAAATTTAGGCCTTGTACACCATTTATTTTTCCCATCATCAGGTTACTCTGAGTAAACCCTGATGTATTTGGTGTGTTAGCTGTTTTAATCAGTAGCGTGTGTGTTTTCACAGACGTGAGATTATCAGACTCTGCTGATGCGGTTTCATGCTTCTTTCCTCTCATTCAACAATGACTCAGACAGAAGCGAACTAATTAAGACCTCCATCTCGTAAAAGAATGTTCAGTTTGCTAAAGTGGAGCGAGTGACTCAGTAAGGGAGCGATTGGTACCGAATGGTAGACGACTGCTACATGAATACAATTTATATAAAATGTCTATATTTCTCCAGATTTAGAGTTATAGACTTGGAGAGCTAATGGAACGTGTTAAGGCGGGTGGCTTGTTTCTCTACCTGTAGCTAAACTCAATTATTTTATTTCTTTGTCCTTCCAGACTACAGCCACATTTAGAAATCCAGCCTACAAAATCTCGTTTCGCGTTCTCCGTCTCCATCCTGGATTTGGACCCCAAACCGTACGAGAGCATCCCGCACCAGTACAAACTTGACTCCAAAATAGTCAACTATTACCTGAAGAGCACAAATGTCACACAGGAGCTGCCTCCCTCCAGCCTTTACACTGAGCGGCAGGACTGCACGCTGCTCTTCCATCCTGTATGAACCTCGTTCTCCTCTCGTCCCTGCTCCTCACTCTGCTTCTCATGTGACCCGTGACAAAAGGCAAAACCTGAAGATGGAATGCACCATCGGTGTGTATTGATCACAGCTCTTATTCCTTCATCCTTTCACTCTTTAAGATGTGTGCCAATTTATTTTTTTGTGGGGGGGGTGTAAGAGTCTGACCTTTACAAGGATGGAAAGAGACACAGAGAGAGAGAGAGAGCGTAGTTGGTGGTCATGTGACCCACAACAGCGTTCTAGTGCCAAAAGTGGCTTTCTTCTCTTGCATGGAGTGACAGTGTCTCAATGTAGAGACTAAGGTGATAGGTGATAAAGATGGATACTTGACGTAAAAACAAGACTACTACTCCATAATGTGTAGGTCTGTGACCACTGACATTAACAGGATTTACAATATGGTGAGAAGGCTGAATGTTGATGCATTTAGCAGTCAGTGCCATCACTTTCTGTACGTTCAATAAGTACTGTACCATAATCTGTTATTTATGTTGGGTAATCAAGCTTGTCAATCACATTACATGTGGCTTTTGATTATAATAATATTTTTTTTTTGCCTTACATGCTGATGACAGTGTTTAACCACTGCATTTGTTTGCTGCTTAAATAATGAAGTTTTTTGTTGGTTAATTTTTTTTTTTTTTCCTTCTGTTTTTGACCTAATCTCTGTCTACCTTAAGTGTAGCACATGTGCAGTGAGCACTAGTAATCTTGTATGCTACAGGTACAGTGGATATGGACCAGGTCCAAATAACAAACAAAAACCCATAAAAAAAAACCCAAGACCTTAATCTTTTAAGTGCTGGAGAAATGCCTTTTTGGAGAACGCTGAATTGAGCTGGGCTCTTGTTCGGCCCTAAACCAAACTAAGTGGTGGTTAATGTAGGTTTTACTTGTAGACCAAAGGCATTCAAAACATGTTGCACATAAGAGTATAAGCGAACCATGCTGGCACTTTCCATAACTTGTGTAACCTAAAGCAGTTTGTAAAATTTTTAATAGCTTGTCCTCATCGTAAAGTACTCTGAGTAACGAGTTGCCTGTGGCTCAGCCTGTATGTTTCGCCCATTTAATTACAGCAGAAAGCACAGTGTTGACTAGCCAAATCTTTTATAGATTGACATGTAAACGACTACTTACTTTAAAGTGGTCACAAGCGACACTATTCATCACATTGAAGGATATTTCTGCGTTTGTGCTGGTAGCTGAGTCGTATCAGCTGATAAATTACATCAAATGCGTCACTGCTTGGGCCAGTGCTGCTGCTGTTAATATTATCATTAGTAGTATTATTAGTAAAAATAATTACCTGCCCGCTTATATGTGGTCTAGTGATTGCTGTGTCTGTTTTAAACCACTAAAGTCTGTTTCTCTTCCTTAGTTAAAAACTGAACGATTCAGTGACTTGATTTTGTAACTGCGTTTGCGCATGTCGGTTCTCGAGGCCTTAATCAACAGTTCAGAGGATTTTCATGTATTTAAACATGAACAGCCTGTAATATTGGCTAAACTCTTACTGTTGCTCCTAATGTACCTCTGTAAATGTTTGTACTTTGTGCTGCAGATTTTAGTTTGGTAGTTATTACATGTGAAGTAGTAGTAAAAAAAAAAAAAAAAAAAAAAAATCTAGTTTTTTTGAGTTTAACATGAAATCAGATGTCAATGTTACTTTACTCTTTTTGCGAGAGATACAGATGTATCTGGGTGCGAGACTCGTAGTTTGTGTTGATGCAAAGCAAAACATTTGGTCTACACTGCCAGTCAAACACATTAAACTGAAATCAAACAGCCTTCATCACTATAAGTGCCACTTATAGAAACAGTAAGTTAAGGGGAAAAAAAATAATGTAAAGCATCAGTTTCTTTTAATTAAGACAATCACTTGAAACATCAATTGGCAATGTAGCAAAGCTCTATATAAAGTTCAGTTGACAAGACAACAATGCCTACGGATGATTGATTTATTTATTTATTTATTACACTTTAACAGTTAATTCACTTATACTTGTTTTAATAAATTTTCTTTACAGCTGATTTTTACAGGATTTAAAATTAATCAATAGTTTGATTAAAGAGAAGGTGAAAACCTTTGACTGGCAGTGTCTGAAAGCTGAAGAGTGTAAAGTTAAGGCCAAACTTGTTTTTATTCTGGTTAACTTGCAGGGAGCAAAACAGCGACTGACTCACTACAAAGGAACTAAAGGATGTGTACTTGCTAAATTGAAACCCAGGTTACTATTAATCCTCTCAAGAAATCACACTCACTGTGATACAGATTACATAAGGACTAAACTGTTCACTATTTCAAAAGACAAAGTGGATTTTGTGGTCACATTTTTCTATTTAAATTATTTATTTTTCTAGCTATTGTCTAATGATGTATACTTACATGCGCTATGTGCACATGTGTACATGTGGTGACAGAATGTGTACAGATTGCATTAATACTTTCTAAATGGGTGAAGATACAATGGTGTTTATACTGAATAAAATGATAAAGAACGTATGGTGTTTGTTGTTTGATTGTTCAAAAACATAGAGACTGTATTAAACTTTCAATTGTGGCTTCCACTCCGAACGCCGTCAGGAGACTCCGGAAGCTGTCTGGTGCTGACTCCAACACGTTTTCTGTATCCAGTTTTTGAGCTGTTGATAGACAGCAGGTTTTATCATTGAGAATTTTTACATTGCTCTAATGCAATATTTTTTCATGTAGTGTTTCAGTACTGCAACATCTAAAGTTATACAATAACTTTACATAAAACCTGGCTTTTAACATGTTATTTTTATTATTCATTACATCATGTATTTGGTAGGGTCAGAGATCAGGGTTAGCCTTTATACAATACTGTGCAAAAAGTCTTGAGCCACCACTCATTTCTTCATGATGTTGATTAAATTAAATACATTGCAACACATGTTGTACTGGAACAGGCTGCAAAGTGCCTAAGATCCTATTTAAAAATTGTTTGTTACATCCTCAGCAGCAACCTCATTTCCCCTCTTGTCTGTTCCAACCATTCAGCATCACGAATATACTAATCACCAGTCTGATCATCTGTCATCATCTGCACCTGTTTCTCACTGGTTCGTGCCTTAAGTTAGATGGTTTTATGCTTGAATGCTTCATGGATCACTGTATGACAAACAAAAAACATTCCTCTGAAACTGCTCAGTACAGGCAGGACTTTTGCACATTGCTGATCATCAAGCAGTTGAGAGTTGAGGTGTTGGTTCTACATTTAAAGAAATTATACCACAAAATCACTGGTTTGTGACCTTTAAAATAAATTAACCTGGATATCCAGGGTACATGGGACAAGCAGATCATATGTCTGGCCTTTTTATTTATCCATAGATGCATAGCTAGTAGTTAATAATATTTTAGAAGATCAATTTTTTTATTTGGTAAACAAATTATTCCTCATAGTTTTAGAACTGACTACTATGCAGTAACCTCAGTATGCCCTATATTCCTCTGAACCTCCTCCCTCCACCTGCTACAGCTAAGTGAAATAAAACTCTTGCTTTAGCTCAACATGCTGTCACTTTGCAGTTAAACATGATGAGGAAACAGTAAAGATGACTGGAAAAACATGTTGTATGTGTGATATAACGTCACAGTTCATGGCCCGGCCCTTTGTCAAGGGAGTAACCACGTTGAGCAAACACAGACCTTTTATTGGCAAAGATTAATTCCTCCATGATTTTTTATATCTTTACTAACTAACATGAAAATACATACAATTTTAAGCTTTGTGTGTAAACTGGGCTGCACACTGAAGCCTTCACTTGCTTGGTGGACTAGCTAATGCCATCATTTGTCCACTCCTGAACTGTGTTTTCAAGGCTTAAAGTACTTCTTAAATATTTCATGGCCATTTTTTAAACACTTTTTTGTAGAAAACAAATGTCTTCTTGACTTTTGTTGTAAATTGTGAAAATGGAGACCTTAAAAAGTATTAATTATTCACTGAATCAACACTAGTTCCAATACCCTGTTGTTGTCAGTGTGGAAAAGTACTGTTCTTGGTTCTGGTATTTAAAATGCTAAGCTACCACAGCATCACAGTTAGATGGACACATTTATCTGTTCTTCTCAGCCTGATTGAACTGTCAAATGTTTTATGTCTTGATTAATGATACAGTATCCTCACCTTGCTCAGGCATTTTCATCAGTAGGTCAATCTTCGGCTTGACTGTTCCTTCTTTACTGACGGTAATGTTCCAGAAAATGCTCATTGAACACCTGAAGTTGAAAAAATATATATATATTTGTTCTGTTTTTATGTTTCCATGAGGACACAAAAGCAAGATCAAGTCAAATGTCTACACTGTCTAAAATGTTACTACACACTGGCCTGACATTGATTGGTTAAGACATTTTATCCTACAACAAATGTCTTTATCCTTTAACTGGAAAGGCATTCGTGACTCTCTTTACTGGATAAAGCTATAGACGGCTCCATCAAATTTGCCCAAAATAACAAACCTTGAAGGATCTCTGTAATTATGTTGCATTCAGAATGGGACAGAGTTTACCTCAGAGATGCGAACTCCCTTTCTAGACATCTTTCTTGAGAACAGAACTCTGTGGCACTCTGGAGGTTATCATTCGAGCTTTATAATATAAGTTGAACTTGGATACTATTGGATAAACGTTTCATGTTACAAATTCCCAATGGTATAAAAGCTTACCCAGGAAGTTGTGGACTCTGGATCACCATGATCTCAGATCTGCAGCCTTCAGGAAGTTGAACCACATCTGGGTATTTCTCCTGGCAAGACAAGCAAGTTCAGAGGTTTTTATTGGTATACACGCTACCTACGGTATATTCGGAGAGTAAGTAACTGATGCCTGCATATTTATTACTGAGGAACGTGTTTATACAAATTCCATACTTTGCTATACAAACACAAGCTCCTGTTCATCTACAAGGATAAAGCAGTTACTAAAGATGAATGATTGGATGAATGAGTAAAGCCTAATTTCCACCAGATAGTGTCCCAACACTTTTATATTAATCAGCATGACCTTTTATAACCTTGAGCTTTATCTCTAACCTAAAAACTTGTTTCCCAAAACTTCTCAAGCCAAATGTACACCTCTTGTAGTATCAATCCATCACTATGAGCTTTGTGACTATGAACAGGCGTACAAAGTAACTAACTCTTCTTATTCCATCACATGAGCCACAGATGGATGATAAATGAAAGGTGGCTGTTATTCTGTAGAAGGCATTTGTTCTCAGGGTCTGTGCAGGCTTGTCTCCTTAGAGGTAAACATAAATTCAAGTCAATTTAAGGTTTTTCTCACTGATTGTCTTTTATCTTACGAAGAAACAGTTCTGTCCTGATTGGAGTGTTCACTTCCAGGATTACCGCACTCCCATCCTCAGGCCGTGAAGGATCACCGAACGTTTGGGAATGATGTAAATCACATGTAAAGGCTTCAACACTCAGCACATTTCAACCCAATTGAACACACATGGGAGATTCTGGAGTAGCATGTTTGCGTGCTAAGGGAATATCTTTTGAAAGACTTGGAGAATCACCTCACTAAAGCACTTTATGTTGGGTTTTCCAGTAATTTGTGATTCGTCTGTACTCACTATTATGCTTAAATGATGATTTACTATGGGTATGCCAGTGTTTTTCCTCTTGATTAAATGTGTCTCCTGGTAGCAAGTGTAAATAGTTATATATCTTGTTAAAATATTTTGATGTTGGTGCTACTTGCTTTTTTAGTGCGTTTTAATCCTGCATTTAACTGACGTCTAAAAGAGAACATTTCCGTTAAGAAATCTAACTGTAATAAATATCTATGTTACTATTACTAACCATGATTTTCCATTTAATATTTATGGTTTACTACTGTGCAATGGGAATTAAATAAGTAATGCAGATTTAAGCATTTCTTTTACTGTACCAAAGAAAATAAGATGAGAGAAAGATGTACTACTGAAAACTGCTTAGTAATAGCTTTTCCTTTTGGCAGAATCAACTGCCAAAGACAATTCTGTAATAGCAAAAGCTCCGTCTTGGCTTCTTTCTAAGCACCAGGCAAAAGTGACTCAAATCTGATTTTTCTTATTCTAATGTGATACAGATCTGATTTTTAGAAGCAAAAATCTGATGTTTTTCAGGTGAGCTCAAAGTCACTTTCGTGTGTTGTTTTAGATCAGATGTGCTTTGTAGCGAGAGCAGGGAACAGGTGGAGGAAAATGTGGAGAGGTGGAGGTACGCTCTGGAAAGCAGAGGAATGAAGGTTAGCCGCAGCAAGACGGAATACATGTGTGTGAAT
>JAQQZS010000016.1:10664455-10677154 GCA_030068045.1 Platyallabes tihoni | reverse complement strand
CTCTTATCCAGATTTTCTTTTTTCAACAATGGCTGAACTACAGCATGTTTACAATACTCGGGCACAATCCCTGAAAGGAAACTTTTATTTATTATAGAAACCATATATGGGCCGACCGATTCAATGATTTGCTTTAACAGAGGTATCGGAATAATATCTTGAGGAGCAGAAGTAGACTTTAGCTTAAAAACAATATCGTTAAAAATAGCAGTAGAAATAGGCTCAAGTTGCGATAAATTTGCAGTTGTTTCTAGTGCATTCAAAGGCACATATGTACACTGCTGTATATTGTTCCGAACCTCCGATATGCGATCGACAAAGAAGTGTAAAAAACTTTCACATAAATCAGTAGATGAAGCAGCAGGTGCCTCTAATTTAGGATTCAGAACAGAATCAATTGTTGAAGAAAGAACTCTCGGATTTTGGCGATTATTCTCAATAACGTTTGCGAATAAAGTTTGCAGTTTTTCTGCTCACTACGTTTAATCTAAAATTAGTTATTATTTTAGTTACTGAAGTCTTCCTGTCTGCTCTGGCCTTTCTCCTTCAATTGTTCTCATATTCACAAGACATTTTCAAATGTTTTTTTTTCCCCCAAAATTCATACCATTCCTGAAAATCCCAGGAGCTAAGCTTCTTAAACAATCAAACCACTATGTCTGGCACAAACAAGCATACCATGGTAAGAAGCACTGAAGATTCCCCCAGTCTGATGTCTGCATACTGTACAAGAGAAAGGTTGAGAACCACTTCACCAACAACATGCCACAGTGAGTGTGGCAGGGCATCCAGCAGACCACCAATCATAAAACCAGGACTGTGAAAGGCATTGCCGCGCTGACAAGAAAATCTAATTGTTTCTTTACTCATTATGAGGTGACAACAGTAGAGACAGTTACTGTACATCAGCCACATCCTCAACTGCGCAGGAGCATGATGTAAGACATCAGAGAGATGAACCTCAGGGAAGCTCCTGGCACTGATGGCGTGACAGGAATTGTGCTGAACATGGAATTCACAAATATCTTTACCTTGTCCTTTTCCAAATCCATCATTCTGCTTTGCCTAAAGTCTGCCACAATCAGTCCCCTATCAAAAAATGTCATTAGCACCCTCAACAACAACTGTCTAGTTGTACAGTACACCAGTCATAATAAAGTGCTTCAAAAAGCTGGTCATGCAGCACATCAAAACCAGTCAGGTTTTTCCTGACAAATCCCTCCCAAACTCCCTTCCATCTAGGGTCCCTCTGCATCCCACTGCTTTCAACTTCAACCTGTGTCCTCAGAGTAGCTTTGATGTGTTTCCCCCTTTACACTCAGTTGTTGAAAGACATGTGTTGCATGAAAAACAGGACCATGTTGAGCTCTATTTTCTATGCCCTCTCACTCATCACTGTGCTCCCACTCATTCCACCAACATCATCATCTCATTTCACAGATGATGTCTATGGTTGGACTTACAGTATCTCAGGGGGAGATAGGATAGTTGACACGGATGAGTTCCAAAGACTGGCAGTGTGGTGTCCAGCAAACAATCTTGTCCTCAAAAACAAAAGTTATCCATAATAGACTTCTGGAAATATAATGCAGGCTACTTTATCCCTCTTACACCAACAGAGTGCGCGTGGAAAGGGTCCCTGCTGTCAAGTTTAGGGAATGTACATTTCCTATGACCTCTCCTGGCCCACGAATACTACCAGCCCTAGTCAAGAAGACACAGAAGTGTGCTACTTCCTGATCTTTGGTGGAAAAAAAACTGGGGCATGACTCCACAAGACCGCTGAGGGTATGCTGTGGTGTCTGGCACCAGGACATTGGCAGCAAATCCTTTGTTTCATGTGGGCTGCAGGGTGGGTTGTGTGTGGCTCAGACATGTTTGTTTGGCGCATCCCATGGGTTCTTGATCGGATTGGGATCTGGGAAGTTTGGGGGCTGGGTTGTCGGCATTGGGCTCTTTGCCTTCTAGGCGCTGTCCGTGGCAACTTTTCTGTGGAATCGAACTGGACTGGTTGGCCTTTGGTCCCCATGGGCCTTGGTGAGCCTTGGGTGCCCATGCTCCTGTAACCGGTTTGCTTATGCGTAGCAAAAATCAGTTTTGCTCAATTCACCTGACAGTGGTGTTGATCTTACAGCTGATTGGTGTACGACACCCCAATTCAACAAACATGCAATATCACAACAGCATTTTTTAAGTTTCTCTGAAATTATACTAATCTATTCATATTGTTAAATAATTGCACTCATTTATCTTTTCATTTTATTTTTGAGCACCATTAAGACTGGTCCTTACTTTTGTTGTACCTAGTGTAATGACAATAACTAATCTATCCCATTATATTCTATCTATTCTGTAAGCTAACTATGTATATATCTCTGTGATTGTATACATTGTAATGCTATCTCATAATTGACTGATTGGTAAATGAATAAGCAATGGTCCAAGTGACCACTATAAAGGTGGCTGGTAGTAGTTTCTTTTATACATAAATAAACTGGCACTGCTACTATTTAGGTAAAAGAAAAGGCATGTGGGGTAAGTGGAAAATCTACTTAATGGAGAAGAATTTCCATTATATACAAGTACCCTTGCCAAACCTACCCATAGTTGGCACTGTGGGCTTGCCATAAATACAGCCCTAAGTAAAGCTCTGCTGTTGTAAGCACACTGTAATGTATTCCCTGGAAACTGTTATAGAAGACTTTAGCCATACCATATACTTATAATCATTCCTTTTGCAATTGAGTTGATATTACCTCTTCAAATTGTGAAAGTTTAAGTAATTAACTAGCTTGGGATTTTATTTGGTTTTACATCTATTTGCTCTTTTTGGTCATATTATTTATTAAATACAATGTGTCATTAGGATAGATGTATTTAATTGCAAGGTCATACTGTACAACATATTCAGAATACTATATAAAATATATACTATATGGATATATAAATATACCAAATGTTTTGAAACAGTAATGTCTAATTAGCTTTTGGCTCCCTAGTAGATTTACTGAACAGAAATCTTTCTCACAATAATGATAAAAATAAAAAATAAAAAAATAAAAAAAAAACAGTAGAAGCCAATGCATTTAAAACACCAAAAGGACGCCCACTCGGAGTGTGCTGGACCACCAGGACCTACCCCAATACCCTTTATACGGACTATAATAACAGCTTGAACATAAAAGTTTACAGTTTTGGCCAGGATTCAAGCAGTGATGAGAAACATATGCCCTGAAATATTATGTATTCAGCAGCAAGAATTTACTGACACTGTGATCAGTGTGTGATGTCTTCTCACGTGTAGCTCCTCTGGTCTTTTAATGACCATTCAGGAACACTTTTAAGCATATACTTTTTTTCATCTTCAACTCCTGTGCAGGGATTTGGGTTCAGCAGACACTTTAATGTTGCTCCATCAGGATTTTGGAGTATAACAAGGATAAAAACAGTTTTTCAGGTATGACTTTTTACTCTTTTTTTTCTTTTTCTTTTTTTCTTTTCATAAAGTGCTGAATTGTTGATATTGAATTGATACTGAACTGAGTTAGAACTAAATGACTGAATACTTTCTGTGAGTCTACTTGTATATTTATAAATATACTAATTACTACAATTCATTATTCTAATTGCTACAATTCAATACAATCACTTCATTAAGTGCAGATTTAAGCATACTGACATAAAATGCGGATGAAATCAATATAGTGACTTTTATACAGATATCTATTGATACAGCTCTATTAAATACCTGTTAAATAGAAAAACCTAATCAGGGAATGTTGTGGAGCTAATATCTCAGTTGTTAATAGGAGGAGTATTATATATCCCATTTACTGTAAATATAAAAATTAAAGGGTGAGAATATTAATAGAATCTTTCTATATATTTGGTTGTACTTTTGTCACAATTCAAACACCACTTTATTAATGTCTTTTCTGTAATATTCCTAAGGTCCTTGATATTTTTTGTAGAACTGAAATGTTTTGGTTTTGGTTTTCCTAAAAGCTGACAGATCACAATCCATTCCTGATTACATTTTATTAACTTTTACATCCTGTAATAGTCTTAAATCACATTTATTTCAATGAACATTATATGTACATTTTCTTAGTGTACTTAATATTGAAACTTTTATTATAATTATTCTTTTAATTTAGCAACAATTGTTGCAATAGCAACTATTTTAGGTGATGGAAATGTAAGGAAGATGAGATTGGGAGCCAAATAAGGTTTTTAACCTAGCAAATTCCACAGAATATAAGCGTTTCCTGCCCTCTAGCTGAGGCTGCAACTTATACAGCAAATTGGCATTTTATTTCTATATTCCTCTACATCAGTATGTGCACACATTTTTGAATGGCGATTTCTTTTTTTTTTCTGAATTATTCTTTGAAAACAATTGTTATAGATAAAAAGCATTAATTGTAGTCATTAATGTCCGGTACATTACCACAACTACAATATACTCAAATCAAATCAAATTCAAATTTTATTTGTCACATACATAGTAATGCAGTGAAATGTGTTTTGCGACCACAGAGTCGCGACGGCAGCCACAAGGCGCCATCATATCATACTCAACAGATTTTTCGTAACATGATCAAATAAACAGTTTGTACCACTACATGCATTTTCCCCCTCATTCAGGCCCTAACCATCCTGACCTATTCTCCACAAAATGAGAGTGATTTTGTTGTTCGCCTTACTTTTCCTGTGCCATGGAAAACCATACAAGCCAATAAACATCATGGAGTTGATGAAGATTCATGACATCATGCAACAGGATGATGGGAGTGATGAAGATGATGATGACGACGACGACGCTGACGAAGATGATAAGATTGAAGACAACTTTATTACAGACTGCCCTTTTGGCTGCCAGTGCTTCAGAAAAGTTGTTCAGTGTTCAGATCTAGGTAATAGGTGCTTTTTTCTGTGCTGACTGGGTGTTAACAGCCCACAGGGAGTTTCTTAATTAGTATGATGACACTCACTCATAATCATTCATGTTTATGTTTTTAATAGGTTTGACATCAGTGCCACAGGATATTCCAGAAGACACACTAATGATCGATCTTCAAAACAATTATATCACTGAAATCAAGGAGAATGACTTTAAAAAAATGAGTAATCTCTATGTAAGAGAAATGACTGATGTTCATATATACTATTACTAAGTGTGACATGATATTCTCTAAGTGTATGAGTTTAGAGATGATCAAGACACTAGAACATTCTTTTAGAACATGGCAAATGTATTAAGTAAACACTAAGACATAAGCTCCTGTGTTTTAACACTAAAACTGTATCAGTTACGTAATCATGCATAATCAAGTCATGCATATTTTTTGCATTTATTACTACAGGCCTTGTTTCTGGTGAATAACCAGATTTCAAAGATTCATACAAAAGCTTTCCAAAACATGGGGAAACTTCGATTACTCTATTTGTCCTACAATCTGTTGACACAAATACCTGAAAATCTGCCAAAAAACATCTTGGAGCTAAGAATCCATGACAACAAGATCGGCAAAATCCACAAGGATGCATTTAAAGGGATGCAATCCTTGCATGTTCTAGGTATGCTTTCACATCATCTGAAATGATAGAAATATGATATCCAAGAAATGTTCTTATATAAGAAAATGCACAGTATACAGCACTTTTAACACTATTCAAGTTTTACATAACATACTGGGTATGGGGGAAATCTGTAAATTTTGTAAAATATGCAAGTGCAAGAGCTGACAAAAAAAAAGCTGTATTTTGTATTTTATTATTATTATTTTATGTGTGCTAAAGTCTAGTGTTCAAATGACTTAAGAAAAAAGCCCCCAACTCCCACCCCCCATTTAACTTTTCTGACCAAAGAGACTACATTTTTTTTCTTGGCTCACAAGGTTCACGAGGTACACCTACACACAGCTGGTGCAAAGCAGAAGTAACATAAACCATACAGAGGCAGGAAGAACATGAGAAAACTCCACCTTCACAGGACTGAATCAGGGACCCTTGAGGTGTGAGGGAGTAAAGCTATGCATTTTGTAACCATGCTGCGTACACCAATGCTTATTTAAAGTACATTTAGCACATATGATTAATAGGTTTAAAAAACAATTCAATTCAAATCAGTTTTATTTATATAGCGCTTGATCAATGGTCATTGTCTCTAAGCAGCTTACAGAATTAAAAAGAAAATTAGGGAAATGAGTTTGAAATGTGATCCTAGTAGAAAATAGATTTTTTTTACCCTCGTTATCCTAATGTATCTGATTCCTTTTTTCTATGATGGCGCCTTGTGGCTGCCGTCGCGACTCTGTGGTCGCACAACACATTTCACTGCATTTACTGTGTATGTGACAAATAAAATTTGAATTTGATTTGAATTTGATTTGAATTTTGAATTTAGAAAAAAAGTAGAAAATAGTAGAAAAAAAGTTGTAAATCTGACCGGAAAATTTGAGCTATCTGGGTTAATTAATGATATAATAAATTCCCCCCAAACTGCATTTTGTTCTCTGAGACAAACCAGTTTAATCATGCTGAAAAGATTTCCTGGCTCCAAGTCATACTGACAACATACAGTATATGCACCGATATATGCAATGTTTCATGTATTACAATCCTATAGAGAATGTATGCAAAAATACATCTAATTATTTTTACGCAAAATTCACTTTTTAGTCATTTCAGACTTTCAAATGGATATCCAGTGCAAAAATGCAGAAAAGGGAAAAAAGTGGAAAACAAAACCTGTGAATTTTGTCCCTTTTTTCTATTTTTTTTTTTTTTTTTTTTTTAATTACGTTCCATCTTTTGTATTAGCCAGAGAAAAAAAGGCAATTAGATTTTTCCTCTATTGTGACCTCATACAAGAAAAGCCCCTCCCCTGTCTTGTTGCCCAGCTCTGCTGTTCTCTGGTGGGGTGTGGTTCAGCTTATTCCCATAAACACTGAAACAGAACATTTGGAAGATGTGTAAAACAGAGGGATTTTGTGATTACAAAACAAATGCATTATCTGAGGTGTATTTCAGCTGGATCATTAGCGGACACACTTTCCGCTAATGGAGCTATAAGACCTGTTTAAAACTTGTTAATTAAATACAATTATGTGCATGTATGTGCATGTACTATAATTGAAGCTTCATATATAGTATGTGTAATGTGTTAAATGTTCAGGATCTCTTTATTCCCCCAGAAATGAGCGCTAATCCTATTGCCAATAGTGGGATTGAACTCGGAGCATTTAATGATATGGCAACCCTTTACCTGAGAATTGCAGAAGCAAGGCTCACAGCAGTACCAAAAGGTAATTTTTCAAAACTAAATGGGTATATTATATTATATTATATTATATTATACATGACATTATATACCTTTTATGAATTTGGCATGCTCTAAAAGTGGAGACTTTTAGATAATAATAATAATAATATCTGGACACAAATGCTACTGTATTTTGGAAACAGTTTAAACAATCTTTTGATAACTATTAAGTTCCTCAAAAAGAGAATCTGATTGATTTATACAGGAAGAATAATCTGTTCTCATTATAAATATATAACAATATATCAATATTAACAAAAATTATAAAAAGAGCTATTTATTACGCTTTATTTGTGTTTACAGATCTGCCCTCTTCTCTCACTGAGCTTCACTTGGACTATAATAAAATTATTAAAGTTGAGGTGGAAGACTTTATTCGATACAAAAACCTGCTGAGGTACACACTTAATATTAGAGTCATAAGCATTTGCCTGGCCATAGCAAAGTACTTTTATAAAGGTATTACTGTTGGTGTCTGTGTACTGCAGGTTGGGGTTGGGATTCAACCAGATCAAATTTGTGGAGAATGGGAGCTTATCTTATATTCCCAAAATCAGAGAAATTCATTTGGATAACAACAGGCTGAAAAACACTCCTCCAGGCTTGAACACGCTTAAGTATTTACAGGTAAGCAAAGATAATTTTGTAAAATAGAGTCAATTGTGCATTTAATTGCAAGACAATGGGTATGTTCACATTTCAGATCGGTCCCACAAATATGACATGCTTTGACTAAGAGGATGTGAGCAAAGACACGTCAATGTGAGCATACGTGCCATTTCAGGGGACAGACTCGTCCACATTCGAGTCAGATAAAAGTCACTTATAATCATAAATGTGAGCCATCATGACATCTGACCAAAATACTGGAATGGATCAATGTTGCTTGTAATATGAATATAGCCAATGTCAACACACACAATCAATATCAATTATATTAAAATTAAGATCAAGCTGATTTGAGTATTTTCCTAGGATTGTCATACACAAAAGTTTTAGAATTTATACATAATGATTTGAAACCAAGTGAACCAGCAACAATCATGCAGGCAGAAACACCTTGACTAACCAGACTGGGTTGAACTGACATGAAAGCAACAGTAACTCTATTAATCAGGATGTACAAAACAACCAAACCATGATGTGGAAAGACTACAAGAGCCAAAGACAAAAACTGGACACAGTTAAAGACTGTAAAAACAAATGGAATGGACAATGATATTTTTAACTGATGAACAACTATCAGAATAATTCTCATTTCTCATTAATCTATTCCACTTAAACAAAACTTAACATTGTCACAAAGCACTCGTTCTATAATCTGAAGGTAGATTTACAACGACAATCGAAAGGTAAGGAAATCCCCATTTATGGTATGTCGAACAAAACTGAAAAGTGAACCTGAGACTCTTTTTTTGATTTAACCAATGCAAAGTTCACACAATAACACAACCACCAAACATATCATCTCTGTTTAACATGTGCCATTAGGTGGTGTACCTCCATGCTAATAGCATTTCAAGTATCGGAGTGAATGACTTCTGCCCAACAAGAAGCAAGCTAAAGAAGGGTCTCTACTCAGGAATCAGCCTATTTGCCAATCCTGTGAAATACTGGCAGATCCAACCAGCCACCTTTCGCTGTGCCTCTGGGCCGAGATCTCTGCAGATTGGCAATTTAAGACGAAAGTGAGTGCAGGGCTCCACTGGAGGGCAGCACCTCAACATATATTTGATGTTAATGAGTGGGATGTTAATCCCTCAGTCAGGTTGAACCGGACATCCATATCTGCTGATGAAATAGTATTTTACTTGAAAAACACCATGTGAAGATAATTCTCCAACAAAATATTCACCAGGCATGTTTATTATTATCATTTTTAATTATTTTTCTGGAAACTATTTAATCTGGTTATTAAAAACCACAGGTGATATAGTAGGAACATTGGGTGCAATCATTGTTATAATCTGTTTATAACTTTATGCTGTTGGTTATCAGTGGTATTGCTGAACTAAAGTCAGTGATTTTTTTTATCTTTATAATCAAAGACATTGTTAGTGTTAGAAACATTTCATTGTTTCACTAACGTTATGCTAAATGAGCACAATGTAGATTTTTTTTTTGTATACTAAAACTTGTAAACTATGAAATAAGGTACAGCCACAATTATGTCAAACCTTTATTAAAACGTGTAGAAGAAGAATTTTTTTTTTGTGAATAAAATTTTTTAAAACAAATGTCATTTACACCAGCCGTACTTAAAGCCAGATGAATCCTGATTTATTTGTCCTTTTTTTTTTTTTTTTTTTTTTACGAGTTAAGTAAAACAAGTAAATTAATGGTATGTCTCAAATTTGTACACTACATGACAGTCATTAGAAACAAGAATGATTATTTTTAGTCATTTTGAGTGCACAATAGTAAATAATGAATAATTCATAATAAATAATGAACCGAGAATGTGGTGGAAAATGACTTGCCGTTCGATCTCATGCTTTACAACCATATTTCATGCTTTATAAAATATTAACAAGAGCAACATTAACATCATTTTCAGGCAAGAGTGAACATATGGACACAGGCATGAGTGCAAACTCATATGTACACACATGCAAGCAATGGCCTAAGCCATCATAAAAGCATTTTAGAAACATATTTAAAATGTTTTGCCATATATTTAAGAGAAGGTATAACACTACTGAGCTGATCTTAGAGGAACAAAGCTGATTATACAGGGGTTACTCATATAACATGTCGTTAAATAGAAAAGGAGAGAAGTGATTGAGAACCACAGGGCCACACTGGCAGGTCCCTAGAGTGTTCTGTAGGCAGCATTTGAGACTCCTCTATAAGGAACGAAAAACAACCATTATCTAGGTGACTTTGTAAAAAATAAATAAATAAATAAATAAATAAATAAATAAAAATAAATTCTATATGTTCCAGGTGTCTAGATAAAAATGGCTGCCATTCTACAAAGAAGAATTACTAAGTACAGTACTAAGTAAACCTAAGATTGCTACTATAATTTGTTCCGGAAGCATGCTTGTATATCAAAGCGAACAGAGCAGTGTTTCCGTTAGTGTGTTTGTGAAACTGAAGTAAGATGAGAGAGAACACACACACACACACTAACGGAATCACTGCTTTCTAACAGAGAGAGACTCTGGATCTTTAACAAGGAACTTCTCTAATGACATTTGCTTTTGCTTTATGCACACATGTGGTCACAATGTTTCAATAAACAGTTAGGGCTGGTCCAATACCATTTTTTGAACTTCGAGTATTCGGTAGTGATCAACATCGAATATTCGAAGCTTCGGTGGGAGGGGGCTGAATAAAGGTAGGGATCTGTGTGTGTGTGTGTGTGTGTGTGTGTGTGTGTGTGTGTGTGTCTGTTGCATTTTTATGTTGAGAACTGTTCATCCAACTGCTGCGGACGCAAGGGAGTGCAAAGTCGCATTTTTGTGTAATACGGATACAGGCAAGTCGCGACACTTTCAGAATGAATAAAACTTTAATAAATGACAGAACAGCACGAGCCGCAAGCCGAGCGCTAAATGCGGCCCGGGCAGGGTTTACATTATTTAAGAACGAACACTGCACTATAATACAAAACAATAACAGGTCTGTTAGAGCAATACTTTAAATAAGGTAGCCCAACATTTATCAAACAAACAAATAACTACTTACAGAACTCAGATGATTTTTCAAACTTGTTGTGCTGTAGTGGTAGGCCAGTTTCAAATCGCATATTTGACACACTGCCTGAGGTCTTCGGCATTTTTGTCTTCTCTCTGAGATAAAGTAAATCACGATGTTGGCGTTGCCGCAAGGGCTAGTCATTTAAGCGCAAATGAGAACCGTTTCGCAGGGATCGATGTCACGTGTTAAATTATTTTTATATATAATATTCGAATCTCAAAATGAAAAATCGAATGCCATCCTTCCAAACGAATATTCCGGTCCAGCCCTATAAACAGTATACTCGCGCACGGATGTTGACTATACGAGTGACAAACGCGCACTGAGACAGAGCATGGGAGACGATTACTCACAATCCCGCAGCGCGTGCGAGAGAAGAATCATTAGCTCAGATGTGATTACGTGAGCCTCGGCAGACAAAGCGCATGCATAATACTCGTATGTCGAGGTTTCACTCGTTTATCAAGTTAAAATTTATAAAAAGTTTTGCTCATCTTGAAAAACGCTTGCAGACCAAATTACTCACAATCCAAGGTTCCACTGTACTGTAAGAATGAGAAATGAGTTACACACAAGTGCTCCGGAGGTGCCTTCAGATCAGTTGTCTTCTGCTCAGGATTGTGGTGGAGCCTGTCCTAGGAAAACTGGGCATGAGATGGGAATAGACCCTGGATAGGTCATCAGGACATTACATTGAGAAACACACAAACGGCAACACATGTACACATACTCATTCACATCTGAGGGCAATTTAGCATGGGCAATGCCACCTAGCATGTTGTTTGGAGATGGCAGTAAACTGTAGAACCCAGAGGAAACATGGGGTCCAGGGGCCGACCGATATGATATCAAGATACCTAGGAGCAGATACAGTTTGTATTGCAATTCTGTAAGCATCATGATTTTATAAATATCCTGATGCTATACATATTTAAAAAAAAAAGATTATGACACAATACCAAAACATACCTGGCAAATATATCACTCCTACCACAAAGGATACTGTGCTGCCTGCCAATATGTGAATAATTTAAAAAGCGCCACCTGCAGGAGTATGGAGGGATGGCAACATTTTGTCACCTCAAATACAATCATATACAGTAAAACCTCGGATTACGAGTAACGCGGTTTGCAAGTGTTCCGCAAGACGAGCAAAGATTTTTAATCAATTTTGACTTGGAAAACGAGCATTGTCTTGGTTTACGAGTATCAAGTATCATGTATCACGAATGCGCTTCTTGATTTGACGCCGAGTGTGATCACAACTGAGCCAACGGTTTTTCTCTCTCTTGTGCTGCGGGTAATCATTTCCCCTGCTGGGTCATAGTGCTTGTCATTTACTGGTATAATCAACATCCGTGTGTGTGTGTGTGTGTGTGTGTGTGTGTTTTTCTTTCTCTTGCGCTGCAGAGGGTGTGTGTTATGTGTGTGCGTGCGCGTAATTTGACACCGCGCCGGTTCATACACACACACACACACACACACACACACACACACACTCTCTCTCTCTCTCGCCTTTACTGTGTGTCAGTGTTTGAGTGTGTGTGTTGTGTGCGCGCGCTAGTGATGCGCGGGTCGTCTTTTAACTGCCAATTCCGCTGCCAGTCACAACAAAAACAAAGAAATAAAAATGAAGATGGAAGACGAGGTGCGGGAGAAATTGAGGT
>JAQQZS010000016.1:10634305-10645415 GCA_030068045.1 Platyallabes tihoni | reverse complement strand
GACAAAGTGCAGGCTGATACAGAGAGGGATAGAGAAAATGGATCTTTAACCTATCTAAAGCGACTTTCTTTTGCTTTACACGCGCGCTATACATGTACACACACGTGTGTTATAATAAACAGTACACGCGCGCTGTACACACACGCATACAAACACAAAATAAAATATGTTTTACGCAGGCACACATGATCACAGTGTTATTTTAAACAGTACATAGATGTTGATTATACCTGTGAGAGACGAGCACTAAGACCCAGCAGGGGAGACGATTACGCACAATTCTGCAGCGCAAGAGAGAAAAACCATTGGCTCAGTTGTGATCATGTGACGCTAAACAAGAAGTGCATGCGTGATGCATGATACAGTACTCGGTACTTGGAAACCAAGACTTATTCGTTTTCCAAGTCAAAATTTATTAAAAATCTTTGCTCGTCTTGCGGAACACTCGCAAACCCCGTTACTCGCAATCCGAGGTTCCACTGTACAATAAATGTGTTCTAGCAAAAACCATGGAACATAAATGATGAATACTAGAGTAATTGTATTCGTGCAAATCTTAAGTCGGCAACTCATCATGAAATAGAGCTTATGATTACACGAAGTGTAATAAACACTTATTCACGCCAAAATTAACTTTCTCAGAACTAGCAGCTTCCTGTGTATCTAAAATCAAGAGAGACTACAGGGATTTAAAAAGCTTTCCTAAGCAGTGTTTTTGAATGATGTTAGTTTGCCAAAAACCTCATTGTCTTTGTTCAGCATAAAACAGGAATTGGAAACCCCGCCAAATATTTAAAGTCTTGTGTAAGAAAATCTGGCAATGCCGCAAAGTTCAAAGCTGTAAATATGACATTCTGCTCAGTAGTGCAGATGCAGGATTCAAAAACACAACTAGAGCTACAGAGAGCTATGTAAGCTACCTAACAGCAGCAATAAAATTAAATTCCTGGTGTTTGTTACAGAACCTAAATAGAGTACTCAAAAAAAATGACTGCACTTTTATAATACTTTATTCAACTCAAAAAATGAAAGTCTGAAAATCTAAGGCTCATATTCAGACAATTCGTATTTACCCTGTGTTGAAAACATATTGTATTAAGACACCAATATATCTCATCAAATTAGAATTTTGCATCCCACTGGACTCCTAGTCATTAAACACTGCAATCAACATATGCCTTGTGACTTATTATAACAAAACTGAAACTTTTGTTATGATGGATGATCTGCCTGCACTAGCATTTGTAAAGCTGTTAGATTTTTAAAATCGTGCGAATACCATATAATCACATGATCCACAGAATGTTATATATAGTCAAAATGTTTATTTGAGTATCGTAGGCTTATGTCAATAATCCAAAAGGCAATACATCAATAATGAGTAACAAACAATATATTGTGCTGCCCCTAGAGTAAGAGTATATAAATTACTAAACTACACACACTGCAATCTCTGAAGGATCATTTAAGAAACAGTATAAACATTAGGTCAATAAAATAAAATACCCAGTTAATGTAGCTTGTACAGTAAAAGAATGTAAATATTATGTTCTATTGAGTAGACAGATTTTAGGTGAAATCCTGCACTCTGTAGCAGTTAACTGTCTGGAAAAGTAAGTAAGTGGTTCAGTCTGTGTCCCTATAAATAAAATACACAGAAATTTCATTACAGGCTACACTTTTGATGTTTTGAAGCCCAGACATTTCAGGTTTTTGTTTGTGAAAGTAATGGAGTCAGGCAGATGTCATGAAGCTCCTTAATCACCTTCCACATCTGTTCTTTTACCCTAAAAACTAAACTAACTAATCACACTGACTGAGAAATACGCAACAGAAAATTAGCACTGTAAAGATGTTTTCCACTACCTGGCACTCTTCCAAGTATAGTAAATTTTTACAAGGCCTTATAATTGCTAACACACCTGTACAAGAGCTCAGTTTCAGTCCACTTGTTTCCATCCCTTGAATGTTTATTTCTAGGGGCCCTTCTGCTCTCTTCCCAAGGTAGATGGAGGGGGATTACAGTCATGTGTTCTCTATTAACCTTGTCTTGTTTTTTATTTAAAAACACTATTTCCTCAGATATTTCTTCATTTGACTCACTTTTTAGTTATAAAAGTAGAAATAATAATGTGATACTTTCTAAGTAAACAAAATATGCTAATAAAGTCATAATAGTTATGTTCTGCGACACACAGAAATGACAAACAACAAGTTGGAAGGTTTATAAAATCTGACTTTGGTTGCTTTTTATTTTCACACTATAGTACTAAATGCTAGAACACTTCTCCAAGTCCAATTTCATGCATGATGAAGTAACACTGCACTATACTGTATGCTGAGTTATATTTAATAACGAAAAAAAAAAATTAAGACATCCAATAAACAAAAAACAAACAAACAAATAGAAACAACTTCCTGCACAAATGAGGCTTTGTTTTTTACACCGATGAGATCAGAAGTGACTAGACATTTTATTGCTTTTAACCCTCTTAGTGATTTAATAGAAGACAGCCCACACACACACACACAAAACCCCCAGAGACACACTAATTCAGTCGGAGCAGACAGAATGCAAAGGGTTAAAGTCTGCTCCATAAACTCTTGCTTAAGAATCCCTTGGCAGCTTCACATGTAGCTTTAAATACTGATTTGACAGATCACGTTTTACTCTCAGGCACTGAGAAAACAGCCAACCACTGCCTGCACAGCTGTGTAACGCTTGTATCAGAGCAACAAGTACATCCCGGAGCTTGCAGACACACGATGGGGACCAAACCGGGAATCTTTATTTCTACCTTTATATTAGCGTCATGGATGATCTTAATCTCAGGGACAAAGCAACAGCGTGGGTCAATGGAACCTCCAAGAAATTTTGAAGAGCCTGATTTTCACACATGGATGGAAATGGTAATATTAGATTTATTTTTTTAACATATAGTCCTGTTTGCATGCTTACAGCTGATTACTTCACCACAGTTGATGAATAAACCACAGACCTACAAACCACAGAGTACAAATAGACCAATGTAAAAAACAATTCGATTTGATGTGTTGAAAAAGATTTTATTAATAATAATTATTATTATTATGTGTTAATATAATATACATGTGTTATTAAGCTAATCTATTTTTACTGTGATCTGTAATGTAAGTATTAACTTAAAAGTTATAAGTGATTGGTCTAAAGGTGTCATTAACAATGTATGAGCATCTATGTACAAAAATGTGTGCATGTACATTTTCACATCTGCTATAAGTTCAGTCAGAACAAATACAGCTTTTTTAAAAATACATAAATGTTTGCAAAGTTTGTGCTTAAACTCAACATAATGGTTTACAATGCTGCATGCCACATCTGTAAAACTGTTTACTTTCTGCTGCACAGTGAAATTGCTTCCCTGAGTTAGGATTTTTGTAACCAGACTTCGTATTGTGTTAAAATAAACACTATTAATTGAGAACAGGCTGTAATCTAAATTCGGCTCCAACGATAGGATCCAGCAGTTGGCCTCGTGCTAGGTGGATTACATGTGACTACTCAGCACTATAACATCAAGTTTCCTCAGACTAAAGTGCTCGCACCCACCTAGCGGCTCCATTTGAACCCAGGGTTTAGGGTGCAAAGCAGTAACACACACACCTGTCTCTAAGTGTCTTCCAAGTCTTGAAAGGCTATAAGCTCGATGTTGACTGCCAAGGCAAGCTGGAAAACCTTTTATAAAAGGCTTGATCCATAAAAAAGTGAGGCTATTAAATCAAAAGGCCAATCAGAAGGCTAATATTGTGCTATGTGTCGTTACAGACGATAAGTATGGCTTGTGATCAATTCCTTTTTTACCTAACAGAGAGATGCTTTTATGCCAGGTGACACTCCGGATGACAATGAACCTGAAACTGACCCTATTGGTAAAGTAGTCAAATCACTAATTGCCTTCTATTTAAAAGAACGGTTACTGTGTTTTGGCCCTGCAAAGTGCTCTTACTGAAACATCTTTAAGATTTAAGAGTTCACGTGATCCTATTTCTCCAGACTAGAGGTATAAATGAGTAACAGGTCCTTGTTTCATCATGTTCCAGACCTTCCAACTTGTCTGCTGTGTGTGTGTCTGACGGGATCAGTGTACTGTGAGGAAGTCGACCCCGATATGACATCAGTACCGGCTCTTCCGAAAGAGACAGCCTATCTATATGCTCGATACAACAAGATAAAAAAGATCACTGCGAAAGACTTTGGCGATATTGGTGCATTTTTAATATCTTTTTTTTACGAAATTGCTTTATGATAAGAAATTTACCATGTCTACTATAGATACAACCAGATATCTTACACCATTGGGATTTCTGATGTGATGTTAAAATATTGAGCTGTTGGAATGGAAGATGTATATTGGGCAAAAGTAGTACATGTGAAATGTACAAAATTCCTGTGCTGCAAATAATAGTCAATATGTTCATTACATGACATCATATGTGTCATTATAACCTAGCACGTTATTATTAGTACCATGTTAATGCAGTTATGTAACCTGTGCTAACTGCATGTTCAATATATTTGTTGATTTTTCAGTTACACTGAAAAGAATAGATCTAACTGGAAACTTAATTTCTGAGATTGAGGACGGGACCTTCATGAAGCTGACATTGTTGGAGGAACTTTCCCTCGCTGAGAACCGGCTTGTGAAGCTGCCAATGTTACCACCCAGACTCACATCCTTTAATGCCAATCACAACCGCCTCAGAACCAAAGGAGTGAAAGCCAGTGCTTTTAAGGTATAGAGCCACGAATTGCATAAAGTCTAACACCGGTCCAGTGCAGCTTCTTGAAGAAGCAGAAGTGTGACATCTGTTTAAAACTCTGAGCATAAAAACAACTTGCTGAACAGACAAGTCTGTGTACATCTGCTGTAAATACATCACAGTGCCTAATGGGACACATTAAAAATGAGCCAGGGACATTTAAAAGTTTAGTTTTTTGAAAAATGAGCACAGACCCTTTTTAGATAGTAAAAACTAAACGCTGAGGAATTGTTTGTGTTTGTTCCCTACAGAAATTAACCAAACTGAGAGATTTATATCTTGCCCACAATGAATTGGAGGCAGTTCCATTTATTCCAGAGAGCGTACGCACATTTCATATTCAGGTAAAGGTACAGTATATGTCATGCTGTCATTAAGTATCCCATGCTGTTATTTAAGCATATAACACCTATTGTGTTTCTTTAGAACAACAACATTACAGCTGTCACTACTGACACCTTCTGCAAAAGCAATAACACCTACTACATCCGGCCAAACATTGTTGAGATCAGGATGGATGGAAACCCGGTGATCCTCGCGCAGTACCCCACAAGCTTTGTCTGTCTGCAGTCCTTGCCAGTTGGACGGTACCACTGAAAAAGCCTTAAACATGCGCAAATCTATAAACGTGCTATAAAAGACGAAAACTCTGGATTGAAAGGTGATTCATGTCCAGTTTGCCACCTTGCAAAAGTAGGGTATGTGAATTGTTTATTACTTTGTATGTATGTATGTATGTATGTATGTATGTATGTAAGTATTAAAATTCCCTCTTGAACTTTGTGGCTTAAATGTAATTGTTAAAAGTAATCTGTAATGTAATATATATATATATATATATATATATATATAAACAATTCTGTTGAAAGCTGCATAGTAATTTATGGATTCTATATGAATGATCACTTGCAGCAATTCAAAATTAGGTGAACTCCTTTCATTTCTACTGTTTAAGATGTTTCCCAGGTTAATTAATTAACCATTCATTCCATACCTACGTGCATCTAACAAGGATGGACCTTGATATAACTGAACTATTTATGTGATTGCTACCTGCGTGAGAATCATCAAGTAGGCTGTACAGTTACACAAGATATTAAAATATTATGCTATATGTTTTCCAGTTATTTTTTAATAAATCTGTCTCTTTCTTTTTTTAAATATGCCTCCAGGCTTTCTTGGCATCGCTCATTATTGCACAAATGCTTTCCATGAGACAGAGAAAACCCAGTTCAAGTAATCATATAAACTGTAAAAGCAAACTGAGGTTGAGCACACAAAGAGATCTGGAAAATGTGGGTTAACATTATTCCATTCTGTCGGCCAATTTGGCAGCCACCAAAGCTCTATGCTCCAAGTAAATAATGGAATGGTTTCCATATTGCTTCTGCAACTTCGATTCCAATTTTTCACTGCCATCATGTCATGGAATTTTACTCCTATTTTGACATAAACCATACCCTTCAGCAATCTCTTTTAGCATTCGGAAGGCAGGATGAAATAGCCATTAAGGCTGGCAGAAGTTTATAAAATTAGCAATATGATAAACTGTCTGAAAGAGAAAAAGTATATAGAAAAAGCCTCACAAGGGGAAGATTAATGTTAAGCTGTTCTCCATATTCCAGAGAAATATTTAGTGTACTTGTCTTAAATTATCATTATTCATCCCAGTTGCAGAACAAAATTGAAAAGTGAAGTAACTTCACTGTGTGGGAATTTAAACATCGTCAAATGATAGCATTTGCAAACATAGTTAAACAGCTTTTAAAAATCAGGAACAATTTCATGGTTAGTCCGTAGCGAAGTTGAAGAGTCACATGCACCAAACTATGGCACTGCCTAAAATTAACACTGTGTAGACCTAGCCTGTGTGGGTATATAATTCGTATCCAAAGTGTGAAAAGAGGTTCATACTTTCCAGTACTCAAGGTAGTATAGAATTTTAACAATTTTAAAGGAACATTTATTAAAATAAGTTAAGATAAAAAGGGTTCCTAAACCTGTATACTTTTAGGTTGTCCTACTCTATAGTTTTGAGGTTTCACATTCTTCCCTGTCTATGTACAGGTGCTAGTACTGTACTGTACAAGTACTGTATGCAGGTGCATATTTGAGTTATTTTGTACACAATTAGGGCATATAATATGCCAATCTAAGTTATTTCCACAAAATCATTTAACAGCCTTTTGGACCCGAAGTCCCATTTCCTTTTTCTTAAACAATTGTCATAACTGTACCTGTAAGTAATCTGAAGGCAATAGGTGGAAAAGAACACTTAGACACAAATGTTGGAAGAGCTATAATTCTAGAAAGAAAAAAACTTAAATCATGTTTATATTTCTAAAAGTATTTATTATAGTTTTGAAATATATTTGAGTAGGGCTAGGGAGATAATGTGTTGACATTATTTTGGAATCATCGTTTATTTATTGATTTATTTTCTACATTCTAAAATACTGGAAATGTTAACAAGAACATAACATGAGAGAAGTGTCACTGAAGGACATGGCTCCACTAAAGGAGCATAAATTCTAAGATGTATATTTAAGTGTGATCTGCAGGAGACTTATGAGCAGCCACCTGCTCCACTTGTATCAGCTTACTATACACCAACACTTTACATTTTATGTCGCTGTAGTCAATTCCATGAGCATGTCATACTGCACATCATCATAAACTGACTATAAAAGTAATAAACCATATTTACTGTTGGTCAATTTACTTATTTTGTAAATATTTGTACAGCAGAGCATCAGTACAGTATAATAATATACTGTATAATACAATTTTATTAGAGACATAAAAAAAATAATTAAAAAAGCACTAGTTTGCCCAAATAAGAATACAAAATACAGTACAGTATGTGGTCAGAAGTTTGTTCACATCATGGTGGGGCTTGAGTCCTTTAAACTCGTCTTTTCCTGAGAAAGAATGACTATACCATACATACTGTATTTGTAAGAAAATTTACAAAAATTATTATGGTGCTGAAAGTTCCAGGATGTCTTTTAATTTGTCAAACTCAAGACCGCTCAATATCAAGTGATCACGATTGACTATAACCGGTAGCTTCTCTGTGCCAACATTAAAGTGGTATGTTTTACAGCACTCATAAATCCAAGGTGATCAGTGCAGATCTGAGAAAGAGGATGGCAGATTTACAGAAGTCAGGAATGCTTCTTAAAACAATTTCTCAACAACTACTAAGTACAAGTTATTTGGAGCCATTTTAGTGTCTAAATGTAGACCCAAACTGTCACACTCTGCATAGAGGAAATTGTTTCAGAGGCAAAAGCCTGCAATGAATTGGAAGCTTTTGTGTCATTTCTACAGTACATTCAAGTGATTTTTCCATCACTATGGACTGAAAGGCTGCTGTCCAAGAAAGAACTCCTGAGGAAAAGCTTGCAGGAGGAAAGTTTTGACCAGAGGTATGTTTTGAGGAGTAAGGGTGAATCATTAAACCCCAAAAACAATGTACCAACTGTTAAACATGGTGGTATCAATGGAATTGGTACATTACCCAAAGCAGACTCTAGCACTGATGATATTTAGGCAAAACTGAGTGTTCCAACAGGACAATGACCCCAAAGACCCCAAAGACCGGTTATGAATGGATGAATCAGGCAAACCTTAAGCTTTTAGAGCTGTAAACCAAGTATCAAAAGATTTGATAAACATGCTTAAAAGTCAATTCCATGCCAGGAAGCCAACAAATTTAAGTGAACATCACCAATTCTGTGTTCAATTATCACTCTAAAATTTTGCCAGACTCTTGTTGATGGCTGACAAAAGCATCTACTAAAAGTTAAACTTGGTAAGAGACATTCAACCAAATATTGCGTGTTGTATGTCTATTTTTGAACCTGTATGTATAATTTTGACCCTGTGTGGAAACCAGAAAACCCCAAAATTAATAAACTTGCACGCCACATTCTTGAGGTTTTCTTCTATTAAAAATGAATGTTGTATAATGATTCTGCCTCAGAAAAAGACCAACTTGAAGAAATATTTGAAAGCTTAATATTTCCATGACGTTAATGCTCATGATGAGTGTAACTGTACAGTAACAGTCAAAAGTTTGGACACTCCTTCTAATCCCGTCTTTTATTTAGTAATTTATTTTCTACATTTCTAAAATACTGGAAATTTCAAAACTATGAAATAACACACATGCAATTAGCGAGTTAAGCAACAATAACAAAAACAACTGTTTTTACTTTAAAACTTTGTTGTTATTTTAAGACACAAAGGTCAGCTGTTCCCAGAATAATTCTTGCAAGAACTTTATTGTCAAGTGCATTTGCAAAACCCATCAAGCACCATGATGAAACCAGCTCTCATGAAGAACATCCCAGGAAAGCAAGACCAAAAATTACCTTTGCTGCAGAGAAGTCCATGCAGAATTACCTGCCTCAGAAACATCCTATTAAAAGCTCCACAAATTAGAGCGTTCTTAAATGCTTTACAGGGCAGAAATCTCAATATCAACTGTTTAAAGTACTGTAGGTTACTGTATATTTTGAATGCCCTGAGCATTGTCTTACGATATTGAAAGAAATAAAAATTCAAAAAACACCCTGGAATTAGAAGGTGCATTCAAACTTGAATTGGTACTTTATATGGAAATAGGACAGATATATGACTGATCCAGGATATTCAAAGACGTCAAAGATCTGCGTACCTTCTTGACCCTGGACTCCGATGAAGCTCACTATATTATACTGTAAGAAACAAGCCATGTTAATTTTTGGCAAGGTTGTCCTCCAGCTGCCTTATTAAAATTTCTGATTTCAGATCTACCATAATACATCAGGTATTTAACAAATAAGCAGAAACAACATTTATAACATGCACATTCCTGTATGATTTAAACTGCAACAAATGTTAAAACGGAGTATGTATGTATGGGAAAAATGTACATAATGTTTTATTTAAATACTATACACAAAATTTTCCTATTCTTCCGGGAAAAAAAAACAACAACTTCACATCCCTTTCCTATATACTTCTTGGACAAACCTCCTACCAAGGTAAGTATATTGCTAAAAAGAACAGCAATTCTCACAGGAAGATTATGTTCCAGCTCCTGGTATGAGGCTCTGCCCCTAATCTTAACCCTATCTTAGCCTTAATCTTAACCTTAGGGTTAACAAGTGGCTTCAGTAGTAAGGAAACACTAATATCCTGGCCCATGTTTTTTTTTTTTTCCAACCCCCACTGCAATCTACAAGCCATAAAAGCTCAAAGAAGAGGTCTGGAAAAGCTCATGCATGTGCAAAAAGATAAGGTCACATGACAATTCCCAAGTTAGCCCGTAGTATGCAGCATGGATAAACACAACTCCTGTTATTTGCATTAACCACATCAGGAACCATCTTTAAAATTCCTGAACAGCAGCAGCCTTGTCTTGGGAAAACAAAATATGATGTGAATGTGTTCTTGAAATCACGGTGCACTTTTTTTTTATCTTCCAAGTACAACAGCCTGTCTTTTTGTGCAGTCCAAGCAAGACAGTACAGTCCAGATAAAACAAAACAGAAAAAAACATTCAAACATTCCTGTTAGCTCTCTTGCCTACAACTCATTGGATCTCCTTTTTTTTACACTAGAAAATATCACTTTTTATGGTAAATCCTTAATATTCGTCATTAGATATAATTTTGTTACCATGTCCAAGTTCGCTCAGCGGAAAAAACTGGGAGAATGTATCACTTAAGCCATCTAAATTAGCCAGTTAAATCATACATCTTAATCACTAATTGTACTGTGATTTCAGGCTGCGGCGATCCTGGGGCCAAACTCTTTACAAAAATCATTCAAAGATAATAAGTCTCTTAAGGTTTTGACAAATAGACATAGGCAGAAAGGCATCAAGATAGTGAAAAAGGGAAAAACGCCAAAGATGCTGGCCAGCTACTGTTTTTGGTTATAATCTGCCATGTGCCTAATAAAACTAATCAGCTGACTAATAAGAATCTCAATAGTATTTAATGTAAGCGTACCCAGTACTCTTACATCAACAATCAAAATTCCTACTTTATGAACTCTCATATCTGTTTTACACATCATGCCTTGTCTGCAAAGTTTGTTTGTTTATACAACAGAAAGAAAAAGAAACCTAGCTCAAAGACTTCTACAGTGCTACAATAGAAAATTTGGCTGTGTGCTAATATACATGGGCAAACATGCACAGAACAATGGCCCATTAACTGACCAAGAGCCCTTAATTAGTTCATTCATTCATTCATCTTCTATACCGCTTTATCCTGTATTCAGGGTCGCGGGGACCTGGAGCCTATCCCAGGAG
>JAQQZS010000016.1:10594618-10608584 GCA_030068045.1 Platyallabes tihoni | reverse complement strand
GCAAAAACGGCCTGCATGGCAGATTTCCAAGGCGCAAACCACTTTTAAGCAAAAAGAACATTAAGGCTCGTCTCAATGACATCTCAATGATTGCCAAGACTTTTGGGAAAATACCTTGTGGACAGACGAGACAAAAGTTTAACTTTTTGGAAGGTGCGTGTCCCGTTACATCTGGTGTAAAAGTAACACAGCATTTCAGAAAAAGATCATACCAACAGTAAAACATGGTGGTGGTAGTGTGATGGTTGTTTTGCTGCCTAAATAATATAACCCCTCATTTAAAAACTGCATTTTGTGTTTACTTGTGTTATCTTTGACTGATAATCAAACACCTTTAACTATTAGAAACATTTTGTGTGACAAACATGTAAAAGAATAAGAAATCAGGAGAGGGGCAAATAGTTTTTCACACCACTGTATATATATACAGGTGTGTGTGTATGTATGTGTGTATATATATATATATATATATATATATATATATGATAAAGAAAAGAGAATTGGCCTTCCAGGACCGGTGCAGAAGATCCCTGCTCTAGATACATTTATTTTTGACTCCTACTCGTCTCTGACTTTTTGGACACCCTGTATAGTCATTGTAGAAAACTCTTGAAAACTTGACCATATCAGTATTTTTTATTTATTATTATTTTTAATTACAGTATGTTTTTCATCCACTGTGGAAAGCGGTTCCAGTGTGAGTGTTTTCAGATGGTCAGAATTAGGGATAAGACCGTATGCTTTTGTCTCGACTTAATTTGATACAAATATAATCCAATTCAGAGTTCAGTGTTGACAGTGTATGACTGCACTTTATTCCTTCTTCCCTTTCATGCAATGTTTTGATTATGTAACCACACCCAGGCGGCTTAGTGGTTAGCACTGTCGCCTTGCACCTCCAGGGTCCAGGTTTGGTTCCCACCTCAGAGTTTGTGTGCGAAAACATGCAGGTTGGGGTTCCCAAAATATCCCGTAGTATGTGCGCCCCCATCCATGGTGTATCCTGCCTTGTGTCCTAAGTCTTCTGGTATGGACTCCAAGGAACCTCCCACCACCCCCTCCCCCAACCCTGTATACAGAATTAGCGGTATAGAAGATGAGTGAGTGACTGAGAAAAACATATACAGTATATGCAGCTAAGTCAAAGTGCAAGTTTTATATATTTCTCAAAACTGTGACCATTTCTATTACTAAACTACATTAAATGACGTGTAAAATTAATTAAATTAAAGATAGTTGTTTCTGTAAAATATATATATATATACACACAAATGGTAGGTACCAGGATACTGTTAAGGTAAAAAATAAAAAGTAAATTAGGCGCCCTCTGCCGGCAAAGTATGGAATAGGCGAGGAAAAACACCCTCCATTCATGTCTGTTCTGTATCATAACAGCAAATATAAAAATTAACTTGTAACGTAATACACATTGTGAGATATTGTGTTGTTTATGACAATATCTCAAATTTCAATCTGTTTTCCCATCCCTAGTTACAATCTGTCCCCTCCAGGGGGATTTCTAAGGGGACTTTACACATTTCTGTTTTCTCTGTAACATGAAAACATAGGTCTGGGTTTTTTTGTTTGGTTGAATAATTTCAATCTGTAGCAGGGGGAAGTAAGACGGGTGAGGTGACGACTATCTGTAGCTGATAACATGGTGATCTGTGCATGATCCAGGAGGATCAGAACTCAAATAGCAGCCCTTATTATCTTAATAGCTGTGGTTTCCTAACCTAAACACAGAATGACACATTAGAATTGATGTGGTAATCTTATTGTTCATTTTTCTTTCTCTAGAATTGGGTGGTGAGCAAATTTGGAAGAGTGCTTCCCGTCGTTCATCTGAAATGTCAAGGCAAAAACAAGATATCCTTTTCCAATTATTTCTGTTGCCATGGCAATCAGTACAATGTAAGCCAATACACTGGAAATTTTTATACACAAAGAATTTCTTTTTATGATGGATAGTATGTATCATAATATTTAGGCTTGTTAATACAGTACAAAGAAAAACATTTAAAATGTTGACGGGGTGGAGGGGGTTGCAAACCTTTAATAGTGCATTTGTAAGAGAAAGCGAATTTGGTCTTTTTTCGGTCGATGTCTTTTTTTATTTTATTTTATTTTTTTCCCCCTTGTCTATCCTTATAGCAGAACTAGACTTATTTTTGCAGAAAGAAAGTTTAGTAAGAGTGGAGTTACCAGGTTCTGGCTGCTCTTAATTAATGACCTTTAATTCCGTCATTTCACATAAATCTTACTAGTTGATTTGTCTTAACTGAAATCTACTTCCTCAAGTACGATCCATCAAAACACTGCCACAACATCAAGAAACTTGAGACCGGGGACGGCTTTACCCCAGTCTCCAAACTGACGTGGCGGTTAGATGGCGGGGACGACGAGATCAGCAAGAAAAGACGAGGCGAGTTCCCACCGCAGAAAAAACGTCCGGCGAAGACAATAAAGAGTTTGGATCCGAGCACAGTTCCGCATTCTGCTCCTGCGAGAGGGACGTCAGTGCAGAATAGACACAGTGTCCCACATCGTAAGCCTCCTGTGAACGTGTTCTACAGCGATGCGGACTCTGAGGATGAACTTCGAGTGCTAGTGGCACAAGAGCTTTCACGGAATCATGCAGCAGTTGCGACAGAAGATGAAGGAAACCTGGAGGTGGTGGGTGATGACTTTGTCGTGAAATCCAACATGTTCTGGGGCGGAGGGGAAACCGTAATAAGCGCCCAACTTGGTTCAAAAGCATCAAAGAACGATGAGGAGTACGACTCAGCGGACACCGATGAAATATTGACCCAGAACAAAACTCCCGGCAAAGTTGAAACAGGCAGTAAAACAACCAAAGGTAATGATGGGAAGAAGCCTGCAATCAAAAGCACAAAGATTCAGAGATCTACTGAACCAGAGTCGGATGATGAGGCGGAATCATCGTGTGAAAGCATCGATTCTGAATATGAAGCCATGATGGGGAACTGCCAAAGGTTAGAGCTGTCACTAGCAGATTTGGCTGCTCTTGTTAAAAATAAAGAGAATGAAGAAAGCGATGAGGATGAGGATGGAAAGGCAAAACCGAAAGACATTCCCAAAGTATCTCCTGTCCATAAACCTGGTCCTCAGAGAACACCGTCAAAAAGGGGCATAAACCCTGAGGACATTTTAGCATCTCTTTTTAGACCAGATGAGGACAAAGAGGTGAAAAAGACAAAAGTCCAAAAGTCATGTCTTCCTGCTTTTGTTGGGACGAAGGACCTTTTTGGTAGCACTACCGAACCTAGTGGACTCAAGAGACCGGCTGCAAAAGAGACCTGCGCATTTGGTGAAGAACGTAAAAGATTAAGACTGGAAGATGAAGTTAAGTCTCTAACAAGTGCTCTAAACAAGAAAGCGGTCTGTATGGATAGTTCCAGTGATGAAACGGAAATCACTCAAGAACCAAAGAAGCTCATTTCTAAACCTAATTCGTCCCTAAAAGAAAATGACAGGACACATCCTGTTCCTAAAAATGTGGCATCTTTAGTCCGGACTAAAGATTCAGCAGGGAGCAGTTCATCCAGTGATGAAGAGGAGAAAGAACAACCAGTGCCTTTAGAACCCAAACCCTCGAAGGCACATGAAAGATCTGCTTCTGATAGCTCGGACGAATCAGCGATGAGCAGTGATGATGAGGAGGAGGAGGAGGAGGATGATGAGATGGAGGAGGAGGAGGATGAGCCAGATGCAGCCTCAAAGGCTAGTTCTCAACAGATGAATGAAAACGCTTCTTTAGGTCTGAAACCGTTGCAGCAGTCTGTTTTGGACCCAGTGAAGCAGCAGCAGGACAATCAGAAGCGTCTGGCTGCTTTGGAACAGAGGCAGAAAGAGTCTGAGCAACAGAAGAAGCTCATACAGGGTGCTCTCTCAAAAGTGGTGAGTGAACAGTTTACATCGGGTTAGGATGTGAACAAATCTATCCGGAAACCGAATGCAAGAATTTTGTTATTTATTCAAAATAATTTTTGAAAAAAACATTAGCAATCGTCTTAAAATGTCCTGAATTTGTGTATAAAGTGAGACCCGATTGATCAGTTTCAAATTCTACAAAGGGTGCTCAAATCAGATTGGGACTTTTGATTGTGCAGAACAACAGAAAACAGTTATGAGAGCTATAGCTATAATCCCCTGCTACACTAATGCACTTATCCCAGCATTTCACTAGTGCTTAGATACCATCAAGATAGAATGTTTTCCCAGCCAAGATCAGGACTGGGTCAAGGGTGGATGTTGCAAGACCTTCCTGCCGAATTCTTGCAATTAGTGCAGTGGGAAGTATGAAGTCATGCATTGTCCTGCAAAACCAAAAGAATACAGAACACTTTTGATCAAACCAGGCCATTTTTTCATTAAAGGAAATAATGGAGCTCGAGCTCCAGGAGATCAAGCGTTTCAGACGTGAAGCAGGCAATCTGATCATAACTCCCGGCATCTTTAGAAAACTTTAATCCCTTGATGATGTCCAAGCACTAGTGAAATGGGTAATGGGGGATTATATAAAGAAAAATAGGTAGTTTTTACTCTCATAACTGCATAAATGTTCTGTTATTCTGCACAATCAAAAGTCCCAGTCTCACATGAACACCCCTTGTATAGTTATTTGTTCCCCTTATCGCACCCTCCTGATTTTCATCCTACTTTAAGTAAGTGACCGGTTCCCCCGTCATACGGCTCTCTTCTATTAAGTAACCGCTTCCACACAAGGATGATAAAGGCCATCACAGGCTCCCTTTAAGGCTTGTGAAGCCAGCTGACTGCATATTTTTGAACATCCGCGCAAGGATCATTAAGGGGGCAGCATAACGCACTATCCATCCACTTCTGCTTGCGTCGCCTCACAGACACCAACGATCGTCTAGTGTCACTGTAATTGATATGAGAGGATAACGTCTAACTCTATTTAACTAAAACATCTGTTGTCATGATTGCAACAGTATCGGTCTCACAACTAGACTTCTGTTTGTGCAAGAAAGCCTGATATGATAAAACACTGATGTGCAACCACACATCTAAACACACACGACTATATCATTTACTCACCACTAAGAGGGTCACACAATCACTTTGTAACACTGAAGCACTGATTGTGTGGTGATATCCTCAAGCCAGTACAAGCCAACAGTGAAATGCTAAGAACCAATCAAATTGCAGCCTTTGACCTTCAAAAGTCTGAGACTGAGACAACATTTGAATTTTTTTTATTGTTTTTTAAATAATGGATTTATTCCTTTTTTTTCTTAAGGATTTACCGAATGCAAACAAAGGGAAACATATTGTATTTGATTCTGATGATGACGTTGCTAATAACACCGAAAACACAGCACCCCAAAAAGCGAGCCTTTTCAGTGAAGACTCAGATGAAGATGATGGATTTGGATCTGAGGAAAAACAAGCCCTCAAAGAAAAGGTAAAGTCAGAGGTTTGTTCATCGTTTTCGTACTGTCCTATCCGATTATCGTTGTATTTATTATACGTGTTTGTCAATTCCTGCTTTTATCTTGGTTGTGTAGGAATCCAAAAAGCCAGCGGGTAGCAAACTGTTCGACAGCAGTGAAGATGAGGGTGACTACGATGATGATGATGATGGCACAGATGAAGATCGCTTCAAGATAAAGCCTCAGTTTGAAGGCAGAACTGGACAGAAGGTCACTTGAACATGTTGATTTAACTTTACGATGGTCTGTATACGTGTTCTGCTGTACACATGTTGACATCAGGGTTACTGTTTTAGCTCATGGAGTTGCAGTCCAGATTTGGAACTGATCCAAGATTCCAGATGGATTCCAGGTTTCTCGACAGTGATGTTGAAGAACAGGAGCGAGGTCAGATCATCTTAATCTTGTGTAAAGAACTTGTTCAGTGGTAGCTAATTCAGATAGGGTAGCTATGAGAAAAGCTGAGAAAAGCCAAGTGCTATGGGGCGAAGAAATTGTGGGGATTGATTCAGTTATGAATCATAATACTTCTGTGTGGCGACTCGCGTATCGCTACATTGACACGTGACTGGAATTGGCACATTTTCAGCTTGATCAACCATGACCGATCAGCCTTGGGTGTAATCGATTCATCACCGAGTGCATGAGCTTCCAAGTGGTGCAACAGAAACAAATTTTTATGGCATCACATTATCAAAAGTCGTTCATGTTTAAAAGCTTCCAATCTGCCTTTTTCTCCACACTCTATAAAAACCATGTGACTTAGAAGTCGTGCATGCACGCGTGCTAGCAACTGATCACCACACGCTGCGTTTTGAGACTTTGGATGTGTGTGAAGCAGCAGAACATTGCTGTTTCTTTATAATCCTACAGGTGGTACACTCTAAACTATTTCCACATTGGCATCCCTTGTGGCAGGGGTAAAGTTTTTGCTAAGTTTGTTTACAAATTATTATACATATAACTGAGATATGTGCTGCTCAGTAAAAATGTAGCTATTTCGTTTAATGAAATGTAAAATATTTGTATTGTTTAAATGCTGCCCTCGGTTTTTAAGTAAGGAAACTAATGTTATAAGGACTGGGCAACCTTTGACATTTAGGTACATGTTCAGTTCAGTTGTGAAGCAGTTGAATGATGCTAGGGTGTAAAACCTTTGAGTTATGAGAATTTCTTCCAAGTTTCAATGTCTTCAACTCTTCTAGGGAGGCTTTCCACAAGGTTTAGGGGTGTGTTTATGGGAATTTTTGACCATTCTTCCAGTAGCGAATTTGTGAGGTCAGACACTGATGTTGGACGAGAGCCTGGCTCGCATCTCCACTCTAATTCATCCCAAAGGTGTTCTATCGGGTTGAGGTCAGGACTCTGTGCAGGCTGGTCAAGTTCTTCCACAGCAAAATCCCTCATCCATGTCTTTATGGACTTTGCTTTGTGCACTGGTGCGCTGTCATGAACAGAAACAGCCATCTCCAAGCTTTTCCCACAAAGTTGGGAGCATGAAATTTTCCGAAATGTCTTGGTATCCTGAGGCATTAAAACTTTCTTTCACTGGATGTAAGGGGCCGAACTAACGCCTAAAACACAACCCCACACCAGTTCCAACAAGAGTATGACTATTGCAACACAGTGATGAAAGTGTTCTGAATTGCAATGTGAATTCCAAACACTTTTTCTTAAAAATCAAAACCATGTTTCGTACTGAATAGATAACATAAGAGTAAAGCAATGAGGCTTTGTTTTTTAGTATGATGTTTTCTACATATAACTACTGTTTTTATTTATTTATTTTGTTGTTCTTTGATTATGTTCTTAGTCTTTCCCCTATTGTATGTGGGCAGTTCATCTGTCATGTAATGTCACAGCCTAGTTGCATACACCTACAGAAAAAAAAAATACCCACATGGCTAAAAATTTGGTCTCTCCTGGCTAGAGATGTGTTTTGTTCAATCTGATAAGCTTTTGACGGTGGTGCTGTAACAATTAATGTTTTTCTCTTGCTTATTTTTGCATAAATATTAATTTTAGATATTGAACCCCAGCAAGCACCGGGAGAACAGGAGCTTGTTGAAGAGAAAAAGAAAAATCTGTCCATCCTGCAAAGTGTCCTTAACATCAGCATTCAACCGAGTGACGCAAGTAAAGGGGCGACAAAAGGCAAAATCTTTAAGTACGAGTTCTACTATTCTGGCTTGAAAATAAGAGCAGTTCTATACTGCACTGCACTACACTAACACAAGTTTTGTTTTGTTTTTTTTTTGTTTTTTAACATGAACACAATTTAAGTCTGAATGAGTCTCTGTCTGTCACACGCACAGGGACATTTCAGCATTGCACTACGATCCATCGAGAGAGACTCATGCAGCTTTTGAAACCAAGACGGAAACACCACAGAAAGAAAGGTCTGCTCAGCACCGCTCATTTCAGTGTGCTTTTCTATTGATGCTCTGTTCATCACTCTTTGTCTCCTACTTTCTTCCTTCCTACCTTCCTTTCCATATAGCAAATCGGCAAGGAGGAAGAAACGTGAAGAGGCCACAGAGCTTCCAGAGGTTTCTAAGGACATCTACTTTGACGTGACGATGGATCTAAAAGAGGCATTTGGGCCTGTGAAAGAAATCCAAGACGAAGTGGTTGCATGGGACCAAGATGATGATGATGAGGAGGAGAACAAGGATGAAGCACCTCAAGAAGACATGCATGCATTTTCGTTTTTATCTAATCAAGAATCGGAGCCTTCGAGCGGGTTTAAATTCTCTTTCTTCGGAGATGATGCTGTGACGAAGAAGCCTATAGCGGGTGAGAGTTTTCCTTCATGGACTTTCATTCACATTACTAGATCAATTACTGCTTAATGACGCATGAATATGAATTGTACATGATGTGTAGATGATCTCCAAGTGGCAAAAATAAAACCACGAATAAATACCAGTAGAATTAATACCAAAAATCAAGAGGAGTTTAGAGTTTAAAGGTATAATTCAGGGTTTTTCAAGTGTCTTAAATCAGAATTGATGTGCCTACAAGTACTTTACAGTAAGTCTTGGTCGTTATAAATTTTCCTGCTCTTCACACTGACAAATTCCACAATCCTGGTTTCTGTGCATGAATGCATTCCAAAGTTAAACTGAGGCTCGTATGAAGCTTCTGTAGTCCCTCTGAGCTAAATCGCATTGGGATCTTTCGAAGTTATAGTGTATTTAGAACAAATTAAAATCTTTTCTTTCACCAGAATCAGCCTTACAGCTAGTTGTGTTAAACGAAAGAACTTTGATTGAGCTTAGTGACACTGCAGAGCTTCATATGAGTGTTAGTTGAACTTTGGAATGCATTTTTGCACGGAACGAGCGTTGTGAAATTTACTTACAGGTTCCAGGTGACAAACTTTATGGTCGGTGTTCAGAGCAGGAAGATTTCTAACAACCCATACTTTTGTTTTGTATTGTAAGAACATCAATTATGATTTAAGACAGATTTGGGGGGAAAAAACAAACTATCGTTTTAACATAATATATGGACACAAACCAATGTTTGTTTGTTTTTAAATAAAGGAAAATGTTAATTGTGCTAACAGTTTTTTTTCCATGGTGAAAACTACATAATAAGTGAATAAATAAATAATAATTCACGCTTGTTCCAAAAATGTCAAAATAAAAATTAAACCAAAATAATTTCAGTAATTAATTGAACAAAGGTAAATATTTTTTTCCCTGCATTTGCAATCCTCCTCTGCAATTCATAATTCATCACTTATAATTCATTTGCTCATTTGCACTGTATAATGTTTATATATGAAAAATCCTTTAGCATGGTATACAATACGTTCCTTACTGTACCACCTGTAATCATTTGCTCATTTGCACCCATTGTAACTAATCTACCTCACTATACCATTACTACTACTATTTATATATACAAATTATTCTGCACTGTGAAAATGCACTTCTGGTTAGATGCTAACTGTATTTCGTTGCCTTGTACCTACATGTGCAGTGACAATAAAGTTGAATCTAATCTAATGATAAAAAATGAAATGTTGGGATGAAATGTCATTTCTCCAGGACCCATGGTACAACACAAAACAGACCACAAAACTACCTATAATTGCAAATGCGCAACAGTGTGAGACGAATGCAAGTCAAAACAAATCACAGGACAATAAATATACAGAACACAGGCTATAAACTGTGAACCAGTTGTTAATGTAGCAGTAAGTGTATAGCTGTCTTGAAATTGGATAGCAATAAATACCAGGTGTACGAAAAGTAACAAGTAATTATAACTTCAATATTGTACTTAGTTTTGAGACATTTTTTTTTTATTTGCCTTAATAGACATGATTAAAGCTGTGAAAGAATTTATTATGTCATTGCTTGTATGTTGATGGTGTTGCATTTGCTTTGTTCAGAGGAATACAAGGTCGAGACTATAAAAGGGGCCAAGGTGGCTTGGCAAGTAGACCCTCGATTCCAAGACAGCAGTTCAGAGGAGGAGGAGGAGGAGGAGGAGGATGATGTGGAGGAAGAAGGAAAAGAAAAGGAAGAGGCTGCCTCGGTTACTGTAGTCGAGTAAGAATCAGATTGGAGTATCTGCGGTTGCTTTGACCGTGTTTTTATTTTTTTGTACCAGAATTTCAGCCATTTTGAAAGAAATTGGATTGGACATAGTGTTCATGTTATTTTCAATGAATATGTGTAAATGCACTACTGATATTAATGTGGTTAGTATTTATTAGTGGTAACTTTATTATTTAGTTGTCCTACAGTGGGATTTTTGTCTGTGAAATTGTAGTTGGAACCAGGCTGCTGCTATACTTATTGAATCAGCTGCATGATGTAACTCTTTATGCTTTTGTGATTACAGACAAGCGGCCCCAACGAAAAAGTTTTTCTTTTTTTCCGATGATGACATCCGGTTAAAAGGTAAAACAATGACTTTTTTTTAATTTTCAAATAAAATATAGTTTCATTTTGCATTTTAGAGGATTTGATGTTTGACTGCATGTCATTGTCTGTCCTCAGAGGGGCCCGCTATGTTCTGCAGACAAATGAAACTGGAGGATCAGAGAGAAGCGTGGGAGAAGAAGAGGAACGAGCTCAGAGAGGTGGGAGATTCTGGAAATTTCTTCTATTGTATGTAAAGCTTATGTGGCCATTTTCATGCTTGCTACTAGAGAATTGTGAGCTTATGAGTAAGCAGAAAAAACCAGTGTTGTATTCCCAGTTGAGGTGGAGGCAAAGAACAACATAAAACAGAGTATTACCACCTGTTCCCTTATAGCATTTTCACAAAGGAATCTTCACTTCCTTACATAATTGTCATTTCATTTATATTTTACTCAAGAACAGACTCAAAAAACCAGTGGAACTTAATGGTGATAATGATGATGCATTTACAACACTATCTGCGATGTGATCAGACAATGTCAAGGCTTTATAAATATTAAGTTTATCATCTTTTGCGCAGGAATTTTACAAGAAGCACAAAGATGCCAAAAGACGATTCAAGATGACGACAAAAATCTGACCCACAACCACAGAAATTAAGAATATTCTTTCATTGTTATAATTTAATACCTCAACTTGCTTAACATACGGTATGTATTTGTGACTGTGTAATTAAAACCTGTGTAAATAAATGTTTTCTCACAGACGTTGAATCATTACAGTATTATATAATGTCCATGCGATCAGTGATCTATTGTTTGAAAGATGTTTTTAAAAAAATAGCACACAGCTGTTTTGTGTCATACAATCATTTCAATGTGTTTTGTGGTCCAAAATGGTCCGTTTTTATCATAAATATCACAAATGCACTCACCAACAACAGGAACGCCTGCACTGCTTTCATACAATTATCTGACAGCCACCTGTGGCAGCTGCACTAATCATCAGAATGAGGGGGAAAATGTGATTGTATTTGTGGTTAATTCCAAACTGGTGGTTTCATTGTTGTAGATTATAACAGTACATCCTTTGAGATTTTCATGCACAGCAGTTTTAGAGTTTATAGAGATGCAAAGAACCAAAAACATCCAGAGTGGCAAAGTGGCAGTTGTTTGTGGAGAAGTAAGAGGAGAGTAAGTGGTCAGCCTGGTTCAAGTTGATGGAAAGGCTACAGCAACTAAGATAAGCATTCGTTACAACCATAGTGAGCAGAAAAGTACATCAGGAATGAATGCACAACAGCAGAGACTTTTTAGTTCCCACTGCTGTCTTTTTTTTTTCCACATTCTGTGTAAATTCAAGACTTGCACAAGTGCCCATGCCCCAAGCTAATACCCTGAAATGACTTTGTGCCACATCATCTTGAATAATTTGAATATTAACTGAAGTATTGGTGGCTCAGTGGTAGGTTTCTGCCTAATGCCCACCTAATGTCCAAACTTCAGCCACTGGATATAGTGCCAGTCCCTTTCCGGCATAAAACCTATGCCAAGTTGTTTGTTTCGGGTGGTGCAGCCAAAAGATTAACAACTTGTTCTATACGTGCAGGATTTTGTCTTACACTACTGCCACACTTAGGATATTGGGATACTTGGGACACTGTTTGGATATTTGCAAGAAAGTACATGAATGTTGCATTAGAGTATATAAACCTGTGTATCAAATAGGCTACACACAACACCCCTAGTTTTGACCACTAGATGTCAGAGTGACTATTGCAGCTCTACCCTCAGTTTGCTTTCCCTACTTCCTCGATTCTACCCAAAAAATGGTCACCATTGACCACCCCTAAACATCAACATTTCTCCGCTTTATTACAATCTATGTGATTTTGAATATATTCTAAGTTGTTGCACCTTGCAGAAAAATCAAAGCATTGTAACAGTTAGTAGACATTTTCAGACTTGAGTCTCTGTCTTTAAGCCACTCCTCTGCACTTGGCTGGAGTACAGGTTGTTCATGCTGTATCCGTGCACAAACATTCAGAACTGCTGTACCCACAATGTCTAACAACTGTGTGTAATAGATATCTGCTTTTGGCCTTGCCCTACTTTTACACCAGCCTGCAAAAGCCAAAGTGCTTGCTAATATATAACACTTTTATTGTTTGCTATGAATTTCCATTCAACCTTATCAGGATATTTCCTTTCACTAGTTTGTTCTTTGACTAGTTGATTTTAAAGAAGTAAAATGTAAGCATACAAAAATACTTATCCAATAAACCCGTATCTGTGTGTGCTTTCATTCAATAGACCTGAAAATACTTAAGTAAAGATTTAACGTTAAGTTTACCAATAACAAAAGCCATTTCTGTACCAATAAATCAATCAATTAAATAAAAGTACACTCCCACTGTGCACAGGCATCTGCTATCAGCAGGACCCTTGGGGATGTCAATGACATTTCGGGCATCTGTTAACGTGATTGTTTACATTACTAATGAATAAAATTAATTGTGTGGCTACAAAATTTAAAAGATGTGGTCGGATTTCGATTTCAACCTCTGGTCTGTGTGCATGGAGTTTGCATGTTCCGTCTGTGCTTGGTGGGTTTCCTTTGGGTGCCCCAGTGTTCTCCCACAGTCCAAACACTTGCAGATTTCGGTTAATTTTTTGTTCCCATATTTGCCCATAGTATGTGAACATGTGTGCCTTACAGTGGATTGGAACCCAGTCTCATGCCCTCCTGGAATAGGCTACAGGCTCGCCGCAACCCTGTATACAGAATAAAGCAGTATAGACGATTGTTTGAGTGAGTGGTCTGGTAGAAGTGGAAACCTTATTGCATTGTGAATTATACTGAGCAAAGCTTTACAATAAGGAATTATTTTCTGATTCTGGTTTTACCCAATAAGTTGACATTGTATGAAAGTTAATAAATAATTAATAGTTTGAATCTAATTTAAGTTTAACCAGCAGTGATTAAAGCGCTCATAACTGTGTTTATTAATGCAAATCTAAATTCAATTAAAATATTTCCTTTGAAGCCAAACAGAGTTGATCATTTCTGCTCAGAGATGTTTGCTGTTTGAACCTTTGCATGGACCTGAGTGAGGAAAACCTACAGCTACCAGTTCCTTGCATTAGAAGATACTTGACCGAATTAAACAATTCATGTTAATAACGTTAAGGGTGTTTTCAAACGTAGTCCTCTTTTGGTAGTCCAAGACAAAAAAAAGGGATTCTGTTCTTTTAGTGTTCTCTTACCGGTCCACTTTAGGTCTGACTTAGCATCGGCCTTTTCTTCACACAATAGTTCCTCTGTTTACAATGGCCTTGGCTTCAGAGGTGGTCTCAGTCCAGTTCATTTCATTTTTTTGTTTATGCTCACAAAAAAGTGTTCACATATGTGCAAGAAAATGCTGACAGTTTCGAACATCCTGAATGTAAATACACATACAGGAAAATAACCCAGCCATGTGCGACACTACTGTGTATTAAAAAACACAAAATTTGAAAATATTATGTCAGTCAGTCATTCATCTTCTATACCGCTTTATCCTGTATTCAGGGTCACGGAGACCTGGAGCCTATCCCAGGAGGC
>JAQQZS010000016.1:10542795-10553703 GCA_030068045.1 Platyallabes tihoni | reverse complement strand
CAGACGGTCAAAAAAATCAGATATAGGCAACAAATCAGAATTAGGCATCGAGACCTGCAGTGTAAACGTAGCCTAATAGATACTATACTCAGTATGGTGATGTTATTACAGGTATCCTGGTCACTGTTAACAGGTGAGATGCTGGTAATAGGTAAAATGTGTATATTTTGTAGAAGATAAGTGAAGTTTGGCATGGTTTGTAGTAGAGTTGTGTTCATAAGTATATCATAACATTCCATTGGTAATGTGTAGCCAGTTTGTAGGTTTAAGGCATGTGATGTCGCCAAGAAGGTAACCAAGAACTGTTGAAAATTTACATTCGGGATGATGGCGCGTGTTCCTGTAAGTTTGCGAATGAAAAATTTTCACAGAAATGCCCAAATGTTTGCTTTGTACCTATTATTTATTTTCCCCCAGCAGCTTCAAGACCCATGATGGATAGTTTGCAATCGTCCTTTCCTAAGGTGATTTGTCATTTAATGGTGGTAGTTTGCTAGAACTCAAAATGCCTTAAGATAAACACCCCTGCAACAACTATACCTTTTATATTTTCGTTCATGTTGCCCTTTGATTACTGAATGATGCTTTTTGTCACAAAAAAAAAAAAAAAAAGATTAATATATATATAATTTATTATATTTAGCAGTGAAGTGAACTGAAGACCAGTGACACTGGTTTTATATTCAGGGCACATACACACCTAACTGGGATGACCACATATTCTTTTTTTCTTTTTTCTTTTTCTAAATCGCCCAATACAGTGCGTTATCTCCTAAATGCGGGAGTGATTTCAGCTGGGCTCTTTCTTCTATCCTGGACCGTAGTTCTACCAAGAAGGTTCCCACCTCCAGATCAGCTATTACTCATTATTCAAAAATTTCACAATCCCACATCTTGCTGTTTTAAATTTTTTTCCCCTCTGTGTATAATTCTACTTAATTCTTTATAGGTTTTGTATCCTGTCCAGCTTACAAATATGAAACCATAGTTATTTCAGACTTTATCGCTTCTTATTCCTGTTATACAACAGAACTCTACCGTCTGTGGAGGCCTAATACTGCTTTTTTTTTTTTTTTTTTTTTGCTTAAGGGGTTTGTGGAATATATATTATGCTTGAGATCGAATTTTTCCTTATAAATCACCCAAACTTCTGACATCTTTAAGAGCATTTAAGAGCATATTTCAGACATATTTAAGACTGCTTGTTATTTCTTACCGTGAAATTAAAAGAAGAGTGAGAAATGAACGCCCCAAATTACTAACAGATCAAATATTGAGGCTTGACTTGCCACACAGTCAGACTTCCTCGCCAGCACTACTAGAACAAAGTTTCTACTGGTGCAAACTCAATAAATATTTTAAAAGCCCAAATACCTGAATGCTTGCCTTGTGTAAGTTGCGATGAGTTTTCTTTGTGCACCCCTTACTGTTATCAGTCTTTGAGGAGTCTTTCCTGTGAACCTCCCTTCCTCCTACTGTGTTCATGTCATGGATCAGGGTGCTATATGAAATGTGCCACGTTGTAACTCAAAAAAGGGGATATACTGTACAAGACAAGTATGTCCCTTATCTCAGCTTTTTTTTGTTGTAGTGATAGAGCCACGAGCCATAGCTTTGAGAGGATCTAAAAGGAAAATGTGTGATTATATGCTGATGACATGCTGACCGAGTTGGGTGAAATATCAGGATATAAAGTCAATCATCAGAAAAGTGAACTAATGCCAATTGGCACAGTGTTCCCAAATAATTATTTTTCTTTAGCCCCTTATAGGATTAATCACAAGAAATTGTGAATATCTGGAGGTATGAATTATACATAAATATAATCTCTGGTCAGCAAAAGAATTGGCTAAAGAAGGACTTGGGAGAAGGCATCCATCCACCATTTTTTTTTTTTTTGTAAACCATCAGATTATTGTACATTTATTTACAAAGCTAGCAATTGTGCAACTTCACACCAAACCTTGTCATATTACATGCATTCAAAATTTGGCATTAATTGAGATGGCAATTGCCTCCTTGATGCCTTTTTACTTTTTGCACCAGTATAACAAAAAAAAAAAATCACCTTTTCCATCCATCATTGATTATATAATGCCATTGACAATATAGTCAATCAAGGGATTACCTCGTTATATAATGATGTGTATACTGATGTCAACTTTGCTTACATTTGAACAGATAACTGAACATTTTATAGACTTTTATAGGACTTTTATAGATATTTACAAATTTGCTTCCAACTTTGCCTCCTTTCTTACCTTCTTTTCTTATTCTACTTATATGGAAAGACTCTTTACCTCCGACATATGGTCATAGGATTAGAGACGTTGGGCATCATGTACCACTTGAGAAGATGTGCTAATTCTATGAAGGGATCTATAGAGGGATTTTAAGATGCATGGAAACCCCTCTGTGAATGGTGTAGGAAACATGAAACTGGAAAAATAGACAAAATTTTATTTATATATTATATATATTTTTCTTTTTAGTTATACTATTTTGTCTTAGTTGCTCCGGGACAGGTGTTGTATGTGGTAGACTTTTGTTGTATGCTAAATGTTAGGTTTTTATTTTTTTAGGTTTTATCTGTGACTCTGATGTGGTTTACAACAAAAAATACATATAATACCTATAATAAAACCTATAATAAAAAGCTATTTCGTGTCACTGATATAATTAAATGCATCGATTTATATTGATTCACTTTGCCTGCCTACCTTTATATGAGCATCCATGACATGTGTGTGCGTGTGGCTACAGATGCGTTGATGTATCGGTATTAAATTTTTCTTTTTTCATAACTGTACCCCTCGCTATACCATTGATTTGCTGTGTGATTTATTTAGTTCTCCACCTCTGTTGGGTAAATAAAATCACTGCTGTCCTTTTTCCAGAAATAGCCTGCAAAGACGATGCCTTTCTTACCAAAGAGATATTGACTCATGTGGATTCTACACTTACCCAGCGATGCTGTAATGACTTCCCCACAGCCTGTGAGGCCACACCTCAGGTGAGGAGAATTATCAGTCGATCAACTGCAGGTAAATTTGTAATTGAATTTGAATTGTTTTTTATGTGAGTCAATTACAGTCCCATCACAACCAGCATTTATGTTTAGCGTGGTATTAGTGGGACATTTTAGTTGAATCTGTTAGTAGAATTTCCACAAAGTTGTAATTGTCCGTATCCTCTCCTGATAAGGCTTTTAATCTAGCTATTCACATGTATATCCATTTTGTAGAGGTTGTCGGTTACCAATATGTGTCACTGTAGTCCAGCCAGTGGTGAGATTCAGGAACATGTGCTATAGTTACAGCAGTGAGCTGAGTTGCACAGCTGTAAAGTAGGTTATCTTTTAACAAGCATACCAAATACTAAACCTTTCCAGAAGCCAGTAGGAAGTAGGTTTGTTTTCTTTCTCACAGTCATTTTCTTGTTATATCTTCTTGTCCACTGAAAGAAAAAAAAAAAAACAGAAAGTAATACACCCATGGTGCTCAATTCTCCCTTCAGGACACACCACTGTGCTGTAATATTTATACACTTCATCCATTCGCAGTAAAAGGCTTTGACAAGCTCAGTGAAGACAGCATGGCTTCCGATTCCTCAGTCACAGACACCAGTTGTGTCTCAAAATGGTTGTTTGCATAATTCAAACATGACTGACAGCTACAAATTCATAGACATTTTTCTTGTAATCACATTAGGTGCTCAAAGTTGCCACCATTAGCATCCAGACACGTTTGATTTTGGCGAACTACTGCATTAACATCATTGACTAGTCCATAGGGATTACTTTACATGATGCTTCAGTTTCTGTCCATAGTGCAGCGAGTGTACAAATGTACAATACCACTTCAGTATGATATTACATTGCCCGAATGCAAAGCGTGGCTTCGCCATTTTCCTTTCCGTTTTCAATTTGTGTGTGTTTTTGTGTTTGTATGTATGATTAAAAACATGATCCATGATTAAAAAACATTGTGGAAACATTTTGTCCAACACTGCAGCAGTGAAATAACATTTGCCTGTGTTTGGTTTATTACAGGTGAGGACTCAACTTACTACCTGTTCAACTTCTGAGATCAATTCTGAGCAGATGCATGAAAGTTCAGGGTCAGTTTTTGTTTTAAATTTAGATTAGTTTGCCTTACATTAAGTACAATAATATATAGAAATATTATGTCATAATTGCAAAAAAAAACCAAAAAAAGTACCTAACAATCAGCACTAATGTAATCTGATGCTAAAGTTCTAATCATTAATCAGCCTTCTTGTATTTTTCTAAATACATGGTTAATGCTCTTTGACCTGTCAAAAATTATACTGATAAATTATTTATTAATTATGCTCGGAAAATTACTACTATCAAGACAAGGTGTTCCAGCAGCTCGGATTAACAGATATGTTCATTATTGGACTAAGATTTCTAAGAGGGATTTTATACTTCTTAAAATCATGTGGAAATCATATAAGAATGTTATTAATGTCAACATGCTGACTGATAAAATCACATCAACATGTAACCACTCCTGAAGCTTTCGTCGAAACATAAAAAGAGAGAATGCGTATACATGAATACTTCCCTACATGTTTTTTTCCCAAGCTTTTGATATCACTCCTTGATAATATAAAGACTAATAGAGTTATGAGGTGTAATTCAAGCAAGTTAGATTTTTTTTAGAATGTGTAAACAATCCTCAAACACTCTTTTGATGCCCTATGTTCTGATATGAATGCTGAGAGTAAAGATTTGCCTCACCCCTTCCTCTCTTGGGAAGGTTTAGATTAGATTGTTCAGTAAACAACAATGACACTTTTTGTGTAGAGCTGCAGTCTGACGTTGCATGAGCAGCAGGTTTAAAAAAAAATGTCATGAGGAAGCATGTGAAAACCTTCATCCTCTCTGATTGGTGGTTAGTAGCCATTTGTTGATGGGGGATGCTTAGCTAGTGGGTGGGAATTGACCAAAAAAAAAAAATAGGGAGAAACATGGGGGAGAAACTATTAGTAACGGGATTGTTACTTTATAGTTTGAAGCAGTTGTTGATCATCCATGCAATAGAAGCAGTGGTTTTCATAGTCTGACCAATAAATCTAGACACGTAGAATTAAGGTCATACTGAATATCCTCCCAAACATCAAATGCTGTTTGCATCTTCTCTGCATGATGCACAATACAGTAAATATTTATCCAGATTTACAGAGAAGAGGTTTCCTTTTTGGGTCTACTTCCTCTCCTCATGTCCCTTGAGAGTTTTATTCAATGCAAGATTTCCTCTGGATTTCTGTACCAGATAAATTTTTATATACTGTATAGACTTTTTTATTTATTATTTTTTTTATTTTATTTTTACCACCCCTTACTCTAATGGTAAAATTATAAACTAGGAATTCACTGTATGTAATAATAAAAAAACAGCTATAACATAATGTCATGGTTTCTACACAATAACTACACATTTTTCCATGCACTTGTTTTTGCATGATGATTCCACTTTAAACGCAATCACAAAATTTGATGAATCTAATGGGGAAATTTGATATTTGACAACCATCATAAAGATTTGAAACCATGTTCAAGGCAATTTTTTCATTGCAGATACTTAAGTGTGCAGTAAGTGTTTTAGTAGTTTTAAAAGTGTGGTAATGTGCAAACTGTAAACGTGAATTATAGCAGCATTACAGTGTGCTGTAAAATGGATCACTACAGAGTGTTATTAGAGCATAATAACCACTCAATATCTCTCACAGATGTCCGTGAGCTGAACAATATTATAGAGCAAAATAATGTTAAAATGTATTGAAAATAAAATGCAGGTGAATAGAGAGAAGAAGGAAAGCTGTAACGGCTCCAGAAACAATGAAGCTCTTGTGAGTTATGGATGTTGAGAGTGCTTTGGATTCCATGGGTAATGCGACTGTTTTTTTTTTTTTTAAAAAAGAATTGAACAGAATATTTTGTTTTTGCCAATCATGTTTATAGGGTGTTGAGTTAGCCATGGCTTTCAAAGCCCACCTTGCTGTCATTTGTACCTAATGAGGTTAAGTTACCTAATTAGTAGGTAATAAATAAGTACCTAATTAAGGTTACTAATGCATTAGCCTATTAATTATATGGCAAGTGTTTGACAGTAGTAGGTGCAAAATGTGAACTTTCTGTTGACCTCTCAGTAAAGCCCATATTTACAATAGCAGCAATGACGTATTTAGCCAAACATTTGTGGATATCTCACCATCACTCCTATATGATGATGGCTCACTAGATTTTTTTAAAGCACACCGTTGTATACAATGAGTGGAGGTTATCATTGAAAATATTAACAGCAAAGGGGGGCAGAAGAGCAAAATAAATCTGAAATGTTCAAAAAGCACATATGGGTGTGAAGGTCGGCTGTCAACATGCTTTTGGTAGTATACTGTATTAGGCAGCATATATGGGACAAACAAACTGTACTTTACTTACCTTTAGTTCAGTATTAAACATGGTCGTGTTGACCATGGATGTACAAAAGTATGAACAAATAAATACACAAATATTTTCAAATACAGTTTGTTAAATAAATGATGTAAGATGGTAAAACTCCCCAAAAATGTAGTAATTGTGCTTGTTTTTGTGTCTCCATTTGTTAATTTAAACATACCTTTATGTCCCTCAGCTGCTTTTACTGTGAAGAAAACCAGGAATCCTGGACCAGCAGATGCTCCACACCTGTGCTACCCTTCCGTTATTTGTCCTATACCACCACCAATTTGGACTTCATTACCCGGCTTTCTGATTTAATCTGGCAAAAAGATTTAGAGAATAAAACATCCATTGAATGCAGGACCTCCTCTGTGGATGTGACTGAGCAGGGCAGCCCTGACTCAGGAGGCAGTTACTTTGAGATGGGCCCAGATCACAATGATGAGATCATGGGTTGTTCTTCCTCTTCCACACTTCTGGATAATGAATCTGAGAATGTGGAAAGCTCGAGCGTTCAGATCAGACTGATAGTGTGGTCTCACTGCATCAGTGTGGTCCAAGATGGAGGCCTGAATCAGATACCGTGCTGTTTGGCTGCAACGGATAACGCACTGGTGGTTTTTCAGACACGGTCCAAAGAGAAACCACAAAACTTGGACGAGCTAATGGACAGTATTAAATTAGCACTGATGGTGCCATATTCAGACATCGAGGCATTTCGGTTTGACGTTCCAGACACTTGTGTCTCCTTAAGAACGAAGTCTAGCACCATGCGATGGTTCTTTTTCTCAGATGGACAACATTTGAAGGAGATCCATTCCCATGTAAACTTGCTTCTAGATAATGCACAAAGTGAAAGTATGAGTGAGCAGACTACCATCCAGTTGTTTATTCAGCAGTTTCTAAATTCCTGGGAAATCGAAGGGAGTGATAGCGGAGTAAAAGGTGGCTACATAGCTCACATTCTGGACCATGCGTCATTGCCCCCACAAGGTCAAAACAGCTCTATTCCCTCTGACATCTTATCTCCAGTATATGAAAGCCACACTTCCATCCCATTACTTTTGTTCCTCACAGCACAACATCTCTGCGTGCTCAAGGTTGATTTCATTGGCATGGCATCAAATCCCAACGGAAATTGCATACGTTCCTGTGCCAAGTTAACCAGAATTCCACTGGCATCTACCTTACTGAACCCCAAGAAGAGTCAAACTGGACAAAGCAGCTCAGCCATCCATTGTTTTTGTGATGGCCATGTTTTAGAGCTCATGGCAGGGCATGAACACCTAGCTGTCATTTTTGCTCTACCCCACGACAAGTTTCTGTTTCTGAAGCAGTTTGCTCAGTTCCGTGCCAGCCTTCAAACCATCAAGACCATCACACTTTTGCAGACGAGTAAACACCAACTGACGGAAAACAGCACAAGTTCTAGCAAAGCTACAGAGAAAAAGAGGTAAGGAAATAGTTGTCATGTTTATCAGCCATTTAATAAGAGCTAGTTTAAAAGCCATTTAACATGTTCCAAGGAGAACAAAGAGATGATGTCGTATTGACACCCAAAAACAGACTATAGGAAGCACATGTTCTGAACCATTGGAAGTATTACCAAAAATGTGAATGAGGAAGCACAATGTTGTTGATGTATGACAGAGGACCAATAGAAGCATTGAAAATTTCACACAATATCAGAAAACTCTAAAAGGTGGCTTGTGAGAATGATAGGACCTAACACAATTTGAGAGGTGTACAGTTATGCACTCAGCTCTATCTAGATAGATATTTCTCTATCAGCAGAATCATATCTCTGATTTCGGTTAAGACTAGGAGGTGATAAATGATGGATGGATATGAATTAACGTGTCTAGACTGTGACGTAGATTCATGGTTTCGCAGTTATAGTACATACATTTTGGCTTCTACCATTTGTCAATGCTATGTAGTACCATCTGCTGGACAAACTATTAAGAGAAAGTGAGAATGAATTATGTACTTTCATGTGTTTCTAAATGATAAGAATCGCCAGCCTCTTTTGGTCTAACCAGGGTTTATTTTTATTTGAAGTGTTCCTCAGGACTCACAGAAACCCCATTTAACCTTGTCTCTGGTCAACCCTGGAAACTCGCTAATCCAGCAGCTGTCAGCTGAAAACCAGTGTCCGTCCCACCTATCGCTGTCTTCAGCCCTGCGTCACCTGTCCTTATTGAGGGGCGAGGAGGTTCTAATTTTATTCCATGACAACATTGCAGAGGTATGCTATGCAGTGTATATTACTTAAAGCAAGCCTGGTTCCAGTTTGTGCATTGCTTGATTTTAATGTTTATTGTTTGAGACATAAATAGCTATGACATTACAAAAAACAGTTGTTAATTTGCGGTGAATGTCAAAATTATAATATGTATCCTTACTACAGTACATGTCACCACACCGACTACGTTGCAAAGGAAAATGTTGTGTTTGTTCATCTAGGTGGAGAATGAAGAGCTAAAGCACATACTTTGGACATCTGTGCTTTTCTACAAATCCCCTGATGTGGAGTTGACCGCCTGTGTTATGCTGTCTACCAAAGCTGTTTACTTTATCCTGGATGATGCTGCGTCTGCACTCAGCGATCAAGCTTGTGAGTGGCCAGAGTTTTACTTGGTTGTCTACATATATCAAACAAAAAAATAACGAGAAAGAATAAATGATGAATATAATATTATGGTTGCTTAATTCACAACAAATTAACAAGATAAAAGGTCTGGAATTGATTCCCTGTGTTGAATTTGCATTTGGTACACCTGCTGTTCATACAAAGATTAATGAAAGTGCAGGAGGCCATCATTAGGCTGGAAAAAAAATTTAAAAAATCAGACCTATCTGCAACATATAAGGAAGGCTTATGTTCCACATCTGGGGTGCTGACGTTTATCTGTGATCTGACTGCTGATAGAAGTAGCAGGATGAATTCTAAAATATTATAGAGCTATACTTTGTGCACACATTCAGTCGAATGCTGCAAAACTGATTTCATATGTGGATATTGACTTAAAATGTGCTGTGAAAGCACCCCAAGTCAAAGAAATTTAACTTTCCTAAATGTCTGTTCTCTGAATGTGTTACGCTTCCCCCAAGGGTGCGTGAGCGAGCAGTTCGAAAAGATGTGGTCGGCTGGCGTCACATGGTTTGGAGGAAGCAAGTGATAGTCTTCGGCCCTCCCGGCTGAATGATAGTAGTAGCCTTAATGTGGAAATCCCTTAGTGACGGAGAGGAATTGGACACAACGAAATTAGGGAGAAAATCAGTGGGGAAAATTATTAGATTGTTTACTTTTGAGCATGCCTCAGTGGAGGTACTTTTGTATTTTCTTAAATGGTTAATGCATTATTTTTTATTAAATGTCTTGAATTACACCTGAAAGTCTACACTTTAGGGCTGCATTGTAAAACCGTTGTGTTGGTGTACAGGGGTCAAAAAAAAAATGTATCTATCAAAAATACTTGAGCGTATAAATTGCACAAATTGCACAAATCACTTGTGACTGAATAATGGCTCCTAATAATGTTCTGTTTTGTATGATATAGAGTTCAAAGCCACCATCAGTGGCACTAACAACGCTAATATTCGAGAATTTGACACTATTTGATTGTGGTGATTTAGACATTACACTTAGACCTTTAGACATGGTAAATGTAGTCATCTTGAAATTCAGGGCTCTGCTGATGAATAGTTCTGATTATTTCATGGATTATTCCCAGTTTCCACAAATAATCTGCACACAAGTTATGAACTGAAACTCAGGAACATACAAATGACCACAAAACCATTTCTTCATGCAGTGATGTGGAGTTGGCACCCGTCAGACCACAAGGACGCCGATTTCCTCATCTCTTTTTGCTTTGCGATGAAGCTGAACGAGCTCCAGACTGTAAATGTGGGACTGTTTGACCAGTACTTCAGAGTGGTGGGTGAGTAGAGATGTGTGGTAGGAAATAATGTAGGGGAGTGTGCAATATTTATGAAATAAATAAACACAGTATGTGCTGTTGTCAGAAGATAATCGCGATATTGCAAGTCTATAGCAAACAAAATAAAGTATGTATTGCTGATGAGTATTGATTGCCATGGTGGCTGATAACATTTTGATATAGGAAGAAGTTGAAATAGTTTACATGGGGAACACATAAGCGGAGTGATGCACACCTTGAAATGTCCCAGTGCAGTTATAAGACATATACAGATCTGGCCATTAAGAACGCACATTTCGAGAAAAGGGGTCCCACGACTTGCCTCGGCAAGCTGTGAAAATGCCCTTCGTTACCTGTAGGTGGCAGTCGTGTTTCAATCTGAAGTACAAGTTACAAGATGGCGCCGGTGAGGTCGGCTGCCGTCACAACTGCTCCGACCTACTTTTCTTTGTTTTTGTATTTTAAAGTAATTTACAGTAACTTTAAACCGGC
>JAQQZS010000016.1:10401845-10411997 GCA_030068045.1 Platyallabes tihoni | reverse complement strand
TGATTGTGTAAAGCTGCTTTGCGACAATGACAATTGTTAAAAGCGCTATACAAATAAAATTGAATTGAATTGAAGTTATTGCAAGTAAATTATGCAATCAAGTTTATGTTTTAAAAAAAGATGCCTTGGTTTAAGTTGTTTAATAAATCTAGATATAAATAGAAGTAAATGAAAGCTAAAATATTGATCTTAAACCAAAACATCTTCAGTGCCTAGCAATAAAAGAACTGGTGGTTTCACATTTTTAAGGATACGGTAAGTTTTTCCTCCCACCATCGCTAGTCAAATTAAAAGTAGGAATGAATATGTCTGGATACTCAATCCTTAATATTAAATTACTGTGAATAACTAACTACACTCACCGACGAAACAAACAAACCATTTAAAGTTAAATAAGCAAATACTCTTGAGCCTTTGATTGGATAATTACTGCAGTGATTAATCAGTTGGCAACAATTCCTTTACTCCTAATTACTGAAGTGAGTAGCATGCAATTTTTTTTTGTAAAACAACCATGCCACAGTATCGTGTGGTCATGGAAAAGATGGTACTGTGTTTCAGAAGGGTCAGATTACTGGCCTCCATCAAGCAAAGCAAAACAAGTAAAGGGATTGCTAACATTACTGTTGGCCAGTGCATTATTAAAACCTGGAGGTATATGGGAGTATACTGTAAACTTTGTGGAAGAAATGTTGTCATAAAAAATCATGAATAACCTTAGGTTGAAGGTCCATTAAATGTTTGGTGAAGTTCATAAAATTTGACAGTAGAAATCACAGCATTTCTGTATGTACAATGTGATGATTTCATAGGACTAGGACTAAACAACTGTGTAGTAAAGATGACCTAATAATATATACATATAGCAGGGCAGTGTATTTTAAGACAACAGAAAAAGTATACATTCTAAATACAAAAGTGATAGACATGAATCCCTTTAACTCATTTTTTTATACATTGTCTGCTAATACAGTAGACTTTACTGACTGGCAACAATGTTATTTGCACCTTGAGTGGAATAGCCTCATGAATAGCCCTTAACCCTAACCATTTTGGACCAGTTTGAATTCGACAAATAGCAAGAAAGCATAACATTGTTGGAAGGGGTAGCCTTTAGTGTCTAATTTTGCCTACCTTTTAATTATTTATGTGAAATTATTTATGTGATTAATGTTGTTAATTATTTGTATCCCTATTTGACATTGAGGTACTTGGCTACCGCCTTATTTTGTGCCTGAGTTTAGGCACGTAGAATCTACTTACATCATGATGGTTTTTTTTCTCTCTCTTTCTTAGGGGGGGGAGGGTGTAAATAGCCGATAGCTGCTGTCTGGCTAGTCTCATCAGGGTGCAAACAGACAATCCGCTTTAATATTTATATAATGTACAGCTGGTTGTCATGTCTTCTTAGTACTTTATGTGCATGACCTTTCTTAATGTGTGGAAATGAATATACACAAATAATTGTCACACTTATCACACATGCTTTGATTTCTTTACTTGGCACTTACACAGTATTTTAAGCCAGGCAGCTTAATTTTACTCCCTGCTACAAGTTATTGATTAAAACACTCAACCATGTTTCTTAAGGTTTAAGGGATGTGCATGACTTTAACCAGACCAAGGACCAGGGCTAGAAAAACAATTTTCATGACTGTTTGCTGGAAACCTTCATTTAATGGTAGCAACAGAAATAGAAAATGTAAATATCCAGTAAAAGAGATTCATCAGGTATGGACACAAAGAAAAATCAATGCCTTTGTGACACTTCTCAAGTTAAACTAATTTGTGGCGGTTGCTATGGTGTTGTTATATGCAGCCGACAAAATTAGGCACATCTGCTCCCGTTTTAATTGATGCTCTGATTTATTTGAAGAATTTTCTTCTCTGGCGTAACTAAAAAAAAAAAAAACAATATTTGACAGAAACACAAACACAATATTGGACAATGGGAAAAAAGACAAACAACATTTCCCTTTGTTTGTTATTATATTTTTTTTTTTATTTCACTGGAACAAGAAACCTACAGTCCCCATGTAGTAAACAACCTGCTCAGATAAATTACTGTCCCATAAGCAACATGTTAAAAACGTCCAGACTGTAAATTAATTTTCATGTGTGGATGCTATTGGCTGAAGGTGAGGAATTTTATGGCACAAAGGGTTGTGAAATTCATAGGCCTTTAGGACCTAGCAGCAGACAAGAATCCAATAAATTCCGTTCAGCCATGCTCTAGGGTTCTCACGCACAAAGCCCATCCCCCAGTTCTTCTGCTTTTCCCCCCACTGCGCTGCAAACCCCCCAGATGAATCAATACTTCTAAGCCAAATATTAAGGCAGCAATTCAAACAGCTTATGATTTACACAAGCACGCTACAATCACACTGTTTACAGCCCAGTGAATAATTAATGATGTGTAATGAAAACAGTGACTAACAAAAATGGTGTAAAGCATTTTTTTTTGGGTGTGTAGACAACATGCAAAGAAACAACAATAGCATTGTAGAAACCCAAGTGCATTTATGATTAAAACATACATAACTATTGTCACAAGTACAGGCCTAGGCTATTACGGTACAATTTACCCTGTAAATAATATTGTAAACCCTGCATTCACACTAGCAAGAAAGCTATCTACTGTATACGTTCATAACAAAGCTGCAATACTAATTAGTGACAGTTCAGGAATGATATAAGTGACAAATCCAAATTAGTGGCTCCAGTGAAATGGGGAACTTGCATTCAGACATTCATCGTGTAAAATGGCACTGTTGTCATTACAAAGGACGAGCCAGAATCAGAAGAATGCCGTCTTAATTATAATGCATAGAGTGTTTGTACAAGTAGCACACTTGCCCAACCAGTGCTATGACAAGCCTTTTTTTCATTTTCTTCTCTAACAGCTTTAAGTCCTACCTGCATTTAGCTAATAAACAAAAGCTTTTTGTGGTCAGAGTTCACTTATCATTTCCAGGATTTAATTACAAAAGTAAAATAATTAAGAAAGATTAGATAGATAGATAGATAGATAGATAGATAGATAGGTAGATGTGTAAACACCCAATGATGATGGCATTACAGTAATTGACTTCTGTTTTAATAGGTCAGGTTTTGAAAAATAAAACCATTACATTTGTTCTCTCCATAGTATATTCTAATCTTTGCCATGGCAAATATTTGCCATTAATGTTGCTTAGCAACCAAACCTTACAAAGCAACCAAAGACTAGAGAGTGGCAGAATTGTTTATTTAGAAAAGAATTAATAAAAAAAATCAATTATTTATTGAAAACTGGATTTTATATATATTTTTTATATCATTTGGGTGATGGTCCGTATTCAGTAGTGAATTACTGTGCTACTGCGCACACAAGTTCTTTTAAGGTTTTTAATTTCCCATTTTTTCCATATTTGTTATTGAGCATATCTGCCTTTTTTACTGCAATTACTAAGTACTAAGAGGCCAAAATGATGTTCAAAGTGTGTGATAAGAACACTCTTTCCATGGCTACCGCTTAGTTGTTCAGCAAAATGCTCCACTAGAAGTGTCTTAGTTTACACTAGAATATCTTTTTCTTTACACCTTCTAGTAATGCACTGGAGAACACATTTCTCTTTGGAGGATTCCTGATATATGCAAAACCTGAAACACTTTTTAAACTATTTTAAGATGAAACATGCTCGACTGAACTTACATTATTAAAGAAGAATTTATATTTTCAAATGATGGGTCCCTTCCTGTACAATTTTTTGATGACAATCTGTAAACAAAACTAAGCTATATTTTAGTTATGAAACATTTCCAAAACCATGAGGTTTATTTAGACAGCTCAGCAGTTTTACTTTTGTACTAGTACTAGATGATGAGAACTGAATTAGTTGATAAAGGTGACAAACTATTTGTATGTCTCCTCAGTGACATAAAACTTTGTCAACATGGACTGGGAGTTAGCACAAGAGGAAGAAGGTGCGAAGCAGAGTTCTTATTCTACCCAGAGATTGACAACACATGGTAATACGAGGTAGTATATCATATAAGAGTAAGTCGTAGATCCAGTCACTTTTGCCATAAATGTCAAAAAAGACGATGAGCATGTACTGTATGCACGACCTGCCTCGCCTTTTTCGGTCATAAACACGATAAGCTCTTTCGCTGTGAAAACTGTTGCTTCGTCTCAAGGTCGTACCCATACACCCATACATTTCATTACTGGTAATGATCCTCGACATGAAGGTTGGTTCACCATGCCACGCTGACAGAGTTCTTGGCAGAATTCAATACAATGTTCCTTCTGCTCCTGGGTCACCAACCTGGGGACAACCTTGGCAGCAACACTGTGGATGCTCAAATCACATTGAGGATAGTTCCGAATGACACACTGACAATGGCAGCAATGTTGTGGATTGTTCTCCAACAATCATCATGCCCAAGTTGCCAGGTGGTTTTGACGTTCTGGGGGGTTGAGTTCGTTGAAGGGGTTCCTGATCTCTCATTGACTTCCAGTGAAGTTCTTCCATTCTTGAAGTGTGAATGCCACTGAAAACACCTTGAACAAATCGTTTAAGCATCGCCATAAACTTGCCAAATCATGTCAAACATCTCTGTGGCATATTTGCCCAGTTTCACGGTCACTCTGCTGTCCACAATGAAATCGCAGACTTGGTAATGCACGTAGTCAGAATAGCACTAGTTGCACAGCTCCCGATGTACATAGGACGATGTTTTTTGGCACACTGACTTATGAAGGTCAGTGCTCCCTGTGACTGTGTGTAGCCTTGTGTCGCTCTCTGTTGGCATGTTGCAAAACTAGTCTTGAAACAACCTCATACTGTGGACTTTTTAAATAATGAAAATTACTATGTTCTGAGAGAGGTATTCAAGTCAAACCAGGACTTTTGATTGTGCAGAATAGCAGAACAGTTATGAGAGTAAAAACTACCTTTATCTTTCTATGTAATCTAGTGCTTGGATACCAAGATAGAAAGTTTTCTTAGTACGAAAATCAAATGTTTGATGAGTTCTGCTCCCCATGGAACTCCTTGGTTAGGAGCAATCTCATGAAGGAAGCGTGAGCATCTGTACAAACAACTGGATGCTAATATGCACTCGTTGAGCACTTGGTTAAAGAACACCTATACACCTAGTACTACAGTACATGCATTTATCTTATCATCCAATCTTTTGTGAGCAGTGGAATGTATAAAATCACACAAATGATGTCCAGCAGGTTTGCTATAAATTGTTTACATTAACCATGAGAATAGGGGGAAATTTTATGTCTGATTTTGAGTGTGGCATAAATGTTTGTGCCATAAATGGTGATTTTCAATAACTGCATATCACCTGGGATGAGAGGGGGGGAAAAACTTTGTTGATAAGTCATCAGAGAATAGCCTGACTGGTTCGCCTTACAGAAGGATACAGTAGAAAAGCAGACTTCAACACACTTCAAAACTTGAGGCAGATTGGCTACAACAGCAAACCACCATGATGGGTTTAACGTCTATAAACCAAAAACAGAAAAAAGTGAGGCTCCAGTGGGGACAGGTTCACAAAAACAGGACAGTTAGGTACTGGAAAATCATAGCCTGGTCTGATGAAACTTAATTTCCTAGAGTATAAAAATCTGCAGGACTTGTATAGATGCAATTATGTCATCATGTTCCAGAATCTCAAAGGAAGGTTCCCAACATCTTGAGGATTCCATGCTACAAATAATTAAGACTTAGTACAGTATTTAAAATCGGGACGGTTGATGTGGATTTATCCAGGAGAACTTCCATGGATGAACAACATTGAACCAAAAAGACATGGAATTCTTTTGGTTGCTCCTTTCAAGGGGTCACGGCAGCAGACCATCCAATCAGCACAGGTTTTACGGTGAATTCCCTTTCTGGCATGCAACCCTCACCTTATCCATTCTTTTGGTTTGCAAATTTATTTTGTCCCATTAAGGCTTGGGACCAGCACTGCATCCAGTGGGTGGGGTGTGGGATCTGGGTGGGAATTGAAACCGGGCCTTCCACATGACCGATGAGAAAGTAAAACTTGATAAGAGTTGGACATACCACATAACAGTATGTATGGAAATAGATAACTAACTATTACAAATTTCCACAGTGGTTTACTTGAAACATACATCAAGTGTTGAGTTCTAAGAGGGCAATCCTCCATTAGTGACGCGCGCGCACACCATAAAATAAAGAAATGAATACCAGCCATTTTTAAATACTTTAATTCACAACTTCTTAATATTAACTAAGGATACAACACTGACATTTTACAGTTCAAGGTCACAGATTCAGCTGAATGAAAAAGATTAGTCAGTAATAAAAGATGAAGTTGTTCTGGATGTCTCAGTACTGGTTTCTGTTGCAGACTGAAATAGCCTCAAAAAAGTGTTTTGTGGTTTCTGGCATAATGTCCTTTTCTCCCAACACAAAATTACTCCAATAAGAAAGTCATGAGGAATGGCTGAACTCTCATTAGAAATGGTTCAACTTGTACACAGGTTAAGCGTTCTGCAAAAACTGCAGTATTTGAGTTTACAGTTAGATTCTGCAAAATCATGAACATTTGCTGACATGTACACTGCAATAGTCTTGAAAAATACATCCATATCTAAGCTCGAGCTATGTATATAGAGAATCATTAGAGAAAAAAATATAGATATGCATATATGACCTCAAAATGAACAATTCAGTCAGTATTTATTTTATGGGGAAAGAAGTCTTTTTTTTTAAGGGGTGATATGTCACCATAACAACATGGACAAAAAATAAATAAATAAAAAAAACCTGCTGGGATGTTTAAGACCAAGGGTTTTTGGTAAAATCAACTGCAAGTCTTTTTCACCGATTACTGAGATGTCAAGCTTGAATTCCATCCAGACAAGAAATTAAAATGGGAACCAGAACAATGTTTAACAGCATTATTGAAAGCTAAAATGTGGCCCTTTGTGATCAATATCAGGAGACTTAATACATTAATATGTAGTGGCTATGGCAACACTGTAATCATTGAGCACCAAAATACCAGTGTATTCTCATTAAAAAAAAATAAAGAAATGAGAAACACAGAATCAAATACACTTGTATTTGTGTGTTAAAGGCCATTTAATTTTGTATAGTGCTCCAACTCTATTAAATGATACAGAGGCTAAGGTTTTTATTAGTTATTATGCACGGCTAAGCACTGTCTCTAGTGCTCTTTGTGTTTGTTTTCGGATCATGGTCAAAATTGTTACTCCCTCCTCAAACCAGTTGCTGTTTATGAGGCATGAAGATGAGCTGGGAAGAACAGATCAGTGTCTCAGATGAAACCATATCTCAGCTAGACAGTAATTAACTTAAGATTCAAATTAGTAGCAAGTTCTCAGTAGATCTAACTCTTGCATTTTTACAGGCAGAAATAAAAAACATGAAAAATACACTGCAGCTTTAGTTCTTTAAACACAGACCACAGATGAGTTTAGATTTTTCCTTCTGATTGATCTAAAAAAAAAGAGTGCTTGACAATTAGCTGTTATATTAGATCAGAAAGAATTTTAAACGATTCTGCAGGAACACAAAAAAAATCTGTACTTAATATTTAGCATCAAATCTCATGTTCTTTTGTGTAAAAATGCATCCAACTCGAGCCACTCTTATTTAATACAACTTTTTATCATACAATGGAGCTGGCCAAGCAAAACTAAATGTGACAACCAGGGCTGTAACTCTAGCTAGGGAATAAACATAACCATACCCCCTTGAGCATTAAACTTAAAATGTTATGCAGCCTATACCTACAGACATATGCAGGGAACAAATAAAAACATAACCAAGGCATTTCTGAAATAAAACAAATTAGAACGCGTCATCCCTCTAACCCATCTGTTACACGGAGTCTCAATTGGAAAGTCGATTCATTTGTACATTTTGTTTCTTGGGGAGCCTCTGCATAGTGATAATGTGGTCATAGTTTATTAAAATCAAAAAATTTATATATATATAAAAAAAAAATTTAAAAAAAAAAAATAAAAAAAAAACACCTGTAACAAAAAAAAATCTAATTGAATTTCCCTCTTTGGATCACCAAAGTTGGTCATACGTGCGAAAATTCATATTTTGACAAAACTCCCACTCAGACAGAAATGATCATGTTTTGATCCAATTAACACCCCGGTATAAGAAATTCTAATAGTATATGTGGATATAAAAGTCTCTATTCTATACAGAGTGTACAAGTGGATGAATCTGTATCACCGGTGACAAATTGACCCGCAAGATTTTCTGAGCCTCTTTCCTCACCTCCTCATCAGTGACAGACTCATCCACTTTGATGACTTTCCACTGAAGACTATTTCCATTCAGTTTAGACACGTCTTGGCCGTTTGTGACGAGTGCTGGCTGAGACCAGCTCAAACCCTGGCAGTTCAGCCTCCTCATTGATTCACTGTCCTTACAATTCAAACCATTGCTCATCACACCAGATTTGCCTGTTATTATCTGGACCTTTTTACCCTCTTTCAGACTAATACCATTTTGACAAACGATTGGGGCAGAATCTCCAATAAGGGCATCATCTACTTTAACTGGACATGACAAAACTCTTTTTTTGTCCAAAGCTACTACACTTGACGTTTGAGTGATGTTTTCTGAAGGAGAATGTGGTATCCCAGAGAGAGTTGGTGGGCGCTGGACACTGGGACTAATTGTGCTTTGCGAGTCCACACCAAAGTGAATTTGCAGCCGTGCAGTATGGCCCCCAGTAACACCCTTTATGTTTGTTAATTTCAGGCACTGCTGCACTTGAACAGAACTTCGAATTGGCACTGATGGTTTGGGTGAAACAGTCTGCTTGAGAGTATCTACTGAAAGATTGGTTAGTAGAATCTTGGGCTGGTTTTGTAGGATGGCCTTGGTGCTTGTACCAAAAACTGAGGAACTGACATCCTTGTTCTTTATCCAAGTCTTTCGTCCTCGTTTTTTACAAGGTTTTTGTACTCTTGGAATCTTATTGCCAATCTCTGCTGTGAAAGGTTGTGCTGTGCAAGACCTGTATCCATAAACATCTTTGCTTCTTAGCACAACTGGTTTACGTCCTTCATCTTTTAATGCCTGAAGAAAAGATACCATTTGCCTCTCTGTCTCAGAGAGGTCTTGGGAAATGGGATTGAAGACCTTCAAAGCCTCCTTGAGGGCCGTCTGTCCAGCTGAAGCAAATCTGGACCATGAGAGAACAGCCCTCTCCACATTTGGTTCTTCAAAATTCATGGTACCCATCCACAGATGGGATGCATAAAGGCGTCAGGTGTCTGTGAACATGAAAGATACGGGGTTAGGTTAAGTCCAATCCAACAAATATAAAATTCATCAACAAAGTGAAATAATAAAGTAACAGGTGATGAGATGTGTGTCACATCACATCAAATCAGGCTGTGACATGCAGCCAGGGATATGGTCTTCAAACTGCCTCTGATGCAACACTGTAGGACAAAAATATATTCTGGAGATCTTTAAACCACTGTACACACATTCACTTAATATGCTTTAATTTCTCTGAAAAACAAGGTGAAATCAAAAGGTATGCTCCCTGAATGTTATATATAAACAGCATGGATGCTGATTGCATAGTGCAAAAGTGAGGAACACTATGATTTCTAGTTCGCCAACTTGAATTTACACTAAACATACACTGCCTTGCAAAAAAAAGAACAAGAAGAAAACAAGTAACAAGAATTAAAAATAAATAAATAAATAAAAAAATTACTGGAATGAAATCCTTGTAGAATTGTGCTAAACCATCAGCTCAGCAGATGAAATGTGGTCAGATAAAAATCCAGAAAAATGCAAGTTTAATTGGAAAAGAGCATTTCCACGCATATTGTAATAACCAAGGATTTGGACTAAATAGCACTGTGTGGCCTTAACTACATGTTAGACTACGAAAAGACTTAAACTTGTCAAGAAGTAGGGATGCACCGATACCACTTTTTTGGAAAACAAGTACGAGTACTTGCATTTCAGTACTCGCCAATACCGATGCCATGTACTTAATAAAAACATGATTTAAATTTACAGAAACAGACGCGGAATTGTTTCGCATGCAATATGGCTCGTTGCGGCGTGAAACTCTCGTGCTTGATTAAATTACTTGTGTTAAATGCGC
>JAQQZS010000016.1:10292044-10306377 GCA_030068045.1 Platyallabes tihoni | reverse complement strand
CCTTGGATCTTTTTGGGGTTGCATTACTTCTTCAGGAATGCTTCTTTTGGCTTTACCTAAAATATCAATGCACAAGACAATAAACAAAAACTTAAAAAACATAGCTTGATATAAGACAGCTGTAACAGAACGAGCTGAAGGTTGTGTGTGTGTATTATATATCATGATTATACGTACCTTGCAAATATGATCCCTAAGTGTGCCCTTTTCATTAAAAATTCTGATCACTACTGCCGAGGACTCAATAGTAGAAGCGTAGGTGACTGGACAGATGTATGGGTGCTGAAAGTACAAAGACAGCAAAAGCACCAGTTACACATAGCAGATGAGAGAATGAGGCCACACCACCTTCATAGAGAATGACATAAATCTTTTAACAAGATTGGCAGACTCCACTCTTCCTTTATGGCAACCTCTTTCTGAGGTTATCTGTCAGAGGCCACGCCTCCTTCACAGAGACTGGCAAGCTGCTACAACTCTTGCCGTCAACTATTTATAGAGACCACACCTCCTAAACTGACATGGACAGATGCCTCACCTGTCCAATAACATTGCCAGGTACAGAGGCCACACCCACTTCACTGAGACTGACAATGAGGACTGTTAAAAACCTCAACCGTTATGTTTTGAAAGGACAGGATGTACATCACAAAAGTCACTGTACTGGAAGGAAAGTTTCTGACAATCCTGCTCTTTGTCAGCAGAACAAAAGCATCCTTTTTTCTTTCACATAATCAGATGGACTGAAAGACACAGGGAGGAATGAATGAGCATAATATGGACACACTCACCCAGAAAATTCTTCATGATTTTAACAGTGCAAAATGGTGAATAGAGTAAATAATGCTACACATCACAAAGTATTAAAATCTCAGGACATAGACAAATTAAAGAATAAACCATGACTGGATGACATGATGCAAAAATGACCACGTCAAAAAGAACTATTTTCCAGTAACAGGACACCCTGAAGTGTCATATTCCTTTATACTTTAGACATCTTTATCCTTTATACTTTAGACATGTCATGCAACTTATCATATTATAGTTACATGGAACATTGTGGGACACGGTTGGGTCAAGTTAGTTCCAGGCTTCCAGCTATAAACCGGTGTTTCCTCAGTAATTCTTTTATTTACTTTTTGATAAGTTGACATTTCAACAGCACTAAGGCATCATGATATGATTCAAAATGCATTTGACCAGCTTCATTCAGCACAACCATTACCTCTGTTCTGATACACCATTTTAGCAGAACTAAACAGAGAAAAGCAGAGAATAGACAACTAGGATCAGTCAAACATCACTAGGTTTGTGAAAAGTTTTAATAAAAGCCATGTGTGAGAGGTAAGCTACAGTACATCAGCCATGTGATTCAAGATGGTGAAACTTGCACAAGTGTCACGCAGTGCTAGCTCTGGCCATTTAAGGTCAAAAGTTCATGAAGGCTTAGGGAATAACAACACAAAATTTATAGACCGAGTTGTGGAAATCCATTACGCAAGAGGCCCACCAGGAAGTGACACGATTTCATTTTGACGTCATTTACAGCTAACTGGAAATATCAGTGTCTAGCAGTTAAATGTCCAAACACAACTGTGGGAAACCCCCCCCCCCCTCCCCCCTCGATTCCTTCATAGAAATTAAGCAATTTCAGTTCAGTATCACTTTAACACACACACTCGATCCAAACTAAAGACTTACAGAGAGGGATGGGAGCAGCTTCATCATGGATTGCAGATCTTTGTCTGATAAGTACTTATCAGGACCAAAATCAACCTGAAATCGGAGGCAGAAATAATAAATCAGGAAAGATAACATTTTTCAGATTTTTTTTTATTTGTGTAAAAAGATCTATAAGGAAACTGCATGCAAGCCAAATATTTAGTCAGTGCCGGAAAAAAAACAACAAAAACAAAAAACACACAAGCAGAATTCAACCATAACAGACCACAGTACAGGATTACACCAAGTTAATAGAAAGTGTATTTGTTCATGGGATAAAAACATAACTCACCCAGCTTAAGACTTGTCGTTCCTTGGGCTGTTCTTTGTTTTTAACCAAGAAGTACCTCTTTCGTAATCTCCAACCTGTCAAAAGGTACATAATTTTTTTTTTTTTTTTTTCACTGTTATGGGTTACTCACTGTGGTCTATAATTACCAAACACAATAAAAAAAAAAATCACATTAATAGATAAAACATCATATAATTATGTAAATATTTTTATTCCCCTTAAAAGAGCATTTGAGACACAAACACGATGCAAACCAGAACCCGACTTCTAGTTGGGGACACAGGAGCTGTGAGCTTGAGAATTAACTGCTGCACCTTAATTAAGCCAAATTTTATGAATATGATGAATATGCAAACTGGAAACACATTCAAACCCATCATCCATCATCCTGCCTGTTGAACATGATTGGCTCTGACATCATATGATGCAATAACACTTGACTTTCACATGTTTAAAACAAGTTTTCTAAAGACTTGTAGCAAGATCAATTCTAATCAGTTTTCACAATCCAACACATTTCACAAATCATTTTTTTGGGCTTTTTGCACAATTTCCCAGAAAGATGTAAGCATAAAGAAGATATTTTATAAAGATTAGGAAGACTATACTATTGTCGCATTACAGCCAGACTGTAAGGTTTTCAAGACTGCCAAGAAAGCCAGACTGGAAGAACCATTTTCAACATATTAAAAACTGGTTGAAATGAAACATCGGTTAAGAAACATAAGAAGAGAGGTTGTTGAAAATGGAAATGATTATCCAACAAAACAGATTAATCAGAATGTAGGAATAAGAACAGTAAAAACAAAGGTGTTTCTGATGCTTCTCAAATTTCACTCTTTGGCTGCAATACTGTGAACCACTTCTGAAATGTCAGACTGATGTACTGCAGTCCAGCAAATGTAAGCTCACCTAGTCTGCTTTTAAATAAATGAAAAATGCTTAAAATAAACCGGCTCCATCTCAAGTCTCTGAGGTTCATACTTATACTCTCTTCAATGTTTTTCTTTTTATAGTTTGCTTGAGGCCTCAAGTTAAATTGGCTCAAATTTTTGCTGAAACACATTTTGGTTAGGGTATAAACCACAAGTAGCACAACATCTTGTGGAAAACTGGGTCATTGTAAACAAAAACAAAACTTCTAGCCAAGATTTTATGGGGTCAACCATTATTTCACATGATACAGTAATAGAGTTTAACAAGTCAACCCTGACACCATAGATGGTTGCATTGATGAGGATCGCTCTACTGACAAAGAGTTTCGTTTTTCTTGTTAGGAATTTATACGACAGAAAGTCTATTGGATAAATGGATGCAAGAAGCAAAAAAAAAAAAAAAAGCATAACTAGCCAATAATGGGCTTTGAGCATCTGAACATGAATATGTAAGCAACATCTCTCTATGACAGACACACAAAGAACAACAGCCATTTTAGGCACATGATGTTGCTGTAACCTTGATTTTGTTTCTTATAAATCTTAAACATTTAATGCTAACTAAAAACTCAAACGGACAGATGGACAAATGTAGACAGACGAAGAACTTGAAATCCGGAAGTCTTCACCGCTGAGTGTTAGCTTTGAAACAACATGATGTCTCAAAAAATGTATGCACAGTAGTGTACACTGCATGTGTTTTGTATATATACAGACATATTCATGCCTAAATAGGACATTTCCTAATTTGATTAAAGCCTTTAATTGCCTGGAACTGTGATATTGATCGTGTGATAATATTGGAACACAGTAAATGAGGACGCGGCAAAAACAGAAGTGATCAACTTTTATGACCGAATTATTTGATAATCTCTGGCCTGAATTAACAGTGTTTTGTTTTGCCCTGTGTGAGTGTGACCAATGACTTTGACTGATATAGGAAGGTGAGATTGTTTTTAAGTAAATAAGTGTGAATGCAGTATGATCAGAATGCAAGAAAAAAAATACACCCAAGTGAATCTCTGTCAATGAGATTGCATGTGCGTATGAATCTAAGTCTAAAACAAGAACAAAAACAAAGCAAAAGAAAAACAATTACAAGACTGATGAGCTGCAGAAGACACATTATAATTCTACCCAGAGAGGGATAGATTGATAGAGATAGAAAGACTATCTATGAATGCTTAGATAAAGAGGAATTTTCATTTTGGTTAAATAAACCAATCAGGCAACACAAGTATGAACTCGTAAGACTGTGATCATAGTGACAGACAAGAACAAGCAGCTTATCAGGTAAGAGAAAACGTAAGGGAATGCGAGAGTGCATAAAATAAACACAAATCGGAAAGTGAGAGGGACCAGGGCATCAAGCAGTTACAGTAAAACTCTACAGTTATGAGAGCCTTATAAAACTTTCAAACTAAGCACTATTAATTTGTACCCAGCTCCCGCTCCCCAACTGGCTAGAGTTCACATTATTATTATTTTTTCTCTGTACTCGGATGCACTTGCTTATTTTCACCCTGCGATAAAGCAGGTGGTGGAATGCTCCTAGTTGATTAGTAAGCCACCATTAAACACTAAGAGAAAAACAGAACAAGGTCTTTGTGCTATGTTTGTGCCTAATATTATTGATATTTCGGGGGGAAAAAAATGGCAAGAGCCATGCTTCCGCGTGCTTTCCTATTTCATCATCTATGGCTGTGTAGGTCTGAGGATGAGACTGGCGCGTCCTACGTGAACACAGATTTCCGGAGGAGATCGACAGCATGATGATGTCGTGTCCACTCCGTGTTCAGGCTTGATTGGATTTCATATCTAATTTTATCCATGCCGAGTTCGCCATACAGTGCTCGAGACCACCTTTTCCAGTACGGAAAACTTGTGATCAAAATGAATCAGACTTTGAGGTCAAGTGTTCTCAGAAACTCGATGAGAAAACGCCCCTAAATGGGTTTTTGAAAGAAACCCGTACATGAATGAACATCCCAGCTAAGGTGGCTAGAAGCCCACTGCAGTTTTTTTGGGAACATTCAGTGAGTGGAACACCTGATCCTTGAAAAATCACCAAGTTGCAGAATGGATGCATCTGTCTGTGGGAACTATACACGCAATAATTTAACAACACCACTTGCACATTACAGGAACTCAGCTGGTAGTTATTGCCACATCGCTGTACAGTCCAGACCTTGCTTCAAGAGATTTCCACATGATTGGGCCATTAAAGAGGTTTCTAGGAGCCCAACACTGAGAAAACATTCTACCTTGATATGATCCAAGCACTAGTGAAATGCTGGGATAAGTGCATTAGTGTAGCAGGGAATTGTATGTAGAAATAAAGGGCGAGCTTTTTAACTGTGTTCTGTTATTCTGCACAAAAAAAGTTCCAGTGTGACTTGAGTGTTCTTTGTAGATAGCTACTTTGCAACTATCTGCATTTGAGATGTGCGCAGCCATAATACTAATTTGCACAACAGAGAAATGCCCAGCACGGCTCACTAAAGTTTCTTCCACAAAAAGCTTAGCAAGCACAGCAATAGCATTAGAAAAGTGCTGGGTTAAATGCCAGGTCACCCTTAATGGTCTGGTTTTCAAGGCCGGAGTCTGCCAAGTACAACCTTTCAGAAAAGTGCTTAGAAACTTTGTGTGTATGGAAATTTATGTGGTATTTAAACAAAGCAAATATTTTTACAACCAGAAAAACAAAGCCAATTAAAAAAAAAAAAACAAAAACAAAGTTTTCTTACTGGAAATACTCCTTAATTCTGCTCATAAATGCCTCCACAACTCTGACAATCACTATAGTTTTTTTTCTTACAGGAATGAGCATTAAGCACGGTCAGAGATCTCACACTGGGGCTATAAATGACCTGACGTTGATAAATCCTGGCTGTCCATGCAGTTCATTTTTATCTGAGCAGGATGGGAAAATAGCTTTACTTGTTCATCATGTTAGTTAGATGACTTACCGATGTCTTTTAAAGGCTCAACCACTTCCCATATTAGGTCTGATCTGAAGTACATGGACACTTGCTGTAAGGCGATTTCTGAAAAAGATACGTAGATGGTTAAAAGATGGTTAGATTTTAGGGTAATTATCCCACAGTGCTGTGAAATGCTCGAATCTGACTGGTCAGAAGGTGTCCACCGTTTCGTTTAGCTGCACTGCTCGGACAATAGTAAAATTAATAATATGTTGATATTAATGCGCCACTTTTAATACGTTATAGTTTCTATAGAACCAGCTCATACACAAGGCAGAAGCTCCATCTAACTTGAGGGTAAATAACAAGCGGATTTTTAAAAAGTGTTGTTGTTTAACTAAGTAATTTGTTATTCTTATCATGGTTGATGTAATGGAGATTTTTGTTAAAAGAACATTTATGATGGAATCTTGGATGTATGCACTGTCAGTCTTGGGTGTATGCACTTTCCATTTTTCTATAAAATAATAGGAAGAAGTTTTTGAGATATAAAGATACACACACACAGAGAGAGAGAGAGAGAGAGAGAGAGAGAGAGAGAGAGAGAGAGATGTTAAGGCAATTACTGATTATCATGGCTGTGACCTGGCTAGGACAAGAACTTTTTTTCTCAGACAATTTCCATACAACACAATTTCCATAAAAACACAATCGTGTTTTTCCATAATTTGAAATTCAACCATAAACCTATAAAAATGTATGACATGTCAATCATCGAGTAACTGAACACAATCATTATCCTAATCCCCCAAACACATCAGCTATATTATGTTCACAGAAGACCATAGTCTGTCATGTGTTTTTCCTTATTTAGGATGTTTTTGGCTGGAAAACCTCACCGGAAACAAATCACAAGCCTGATCATCTGTCATCATCTGCACCTCTTTCTTACTAATTCATGCCTTTTATGCTTGAATGATTCATAGGTCACTGTGGCCTAACAAACAAAACACATTTCTCTGAAACTGATCAGGTACAGGGACTGGACTAAAAATGAGCGGCAAAAAAAAAAAAACGTCCTGCAGGAAGCCTAGAGAAGTATTCCTCAAGACTATATTAAAAATCCAAGAAAGTCTCCCTCTTTGGAAGCAAAATATGAAGAAATGGAGGGTGACTCAATACCTTTATACAGTACTGTATCTGTTTTGTGGGTTTTTAAGGTTTTTGCATTAAAAACTACTAAAATATCTAATAAACATTGAAATGGTAAGTTGTGTTCTTGATTGTTGAAATGTTATGTCTTATACGAAGCAGTTATCCTTTCTATCCTGCCTATCTTCTGCTCCACAATCTAATTCAGTACATGAACCAACCACTCAAACTGAAAAGAAGAAGAAGATATACTTCTGCAAAATGCGAGTATTTGCAGAAAATTGAAGTGGTTTGTATTTTCTGCAAAAACTTTTTTCTTTTTTTTTTCTGAATCGAAAACTGACCCACTGGTGAACTGAAATGCCCAACAAAAGATTGTACAGTGTGTGGTGGGGGAAAAAACTGAGTGGCAATAGTTAGCAAACTGTATCAACGTCTCACACACACGTCTCCATTTTTTATTATAGGTATTTTATTATACAGAAATGTTAATGGAGGAATTATTAACATTAAAGATTAATAGGATAAGCTAAATGAAGATATACATCTTCATTTAGAAGATGTAGAACAGAGCTAAATGCTAGAGGCACTGTGCGTGTTCTCTCTCTTTCTCTCCAGTCAATCTCAGTGGAACTAATTATCTTTAATTAAAATCAAAGCATGTGCTCTATACAAAACTACTGCATTTCATCCTAACACTTCATACACTCAGAAGATCAGTCACAGACATGAAAATAACGTCATTTGATAATGAATCCTCATTAATGAAATGGTTTGCTTCATATGTTATGTTTGCCCAAATTTTCCACTCGTACATGTACATACCCGTGTAGTTTGCGGAATAATTGTTAGTGTCTAGGAATTTTTTGACAAGTTCACAGCTGGAGAGGATGTGATGCTGTGTGAGGAAGTTCAAATACGCCTGTAGACCTTTTTGCCTCTCTGCTATGAACTCACGATCCATGTTCCCAATTAACTTCTTAGGAGGAAGTGGCAGGTTCAGGCCCGAGATCTGAAGAAAGAAATGAGTAACTGTTGAGTAAGAGGAAAGGCAGAAAAATTACAATCACTGTAACTGGAAAGTAGCTTTCCGGGTCAGAAATGTGTGGGAAATGTGTTTGTAGTGGGTCAGCAAAACATGCTGCAAGGTTTCAACACTGTGGCTGGACAACCAAAAATTTTTTGTTACAAAAATATGAAATATTCTGTGGTCTTACTCACCAGCAGACTATTATTAAGCATGTCGAAGTCACTGTATCTCCGGATCACCTGCAAGTATCAGAAAGCAAAGTCAGGTTTTAGGTATTTTTGGGTTTTCTCAGCTGTAACACACCCACACTGGCTCAGGTAAAGGAACTTGTTTGGCCAGATATTATATGTTCAAACAATTACCCCCTAACCCACGTACATGACATGACACGTGTATGACATATACATGACATGTTTAATGCCTAAATAATTTTTTATTAGTTTTGCAGTAAAATTACAACCCTAATGCACAGTAGCTAACCTGTAACTGAAGACAACAGATAGGAGTTTAGCAAATGCAATCTGTCAAAATAATCATACAATCATATTTCTTACAAATACATTTTCACGGCACTGTGTATAGATGCACGTTTAGTTTTTTCCTCATTTGAGACAGATAAAGAAAAACAAATATAGCTCCATTATATTCTTTTGTCCATTGTTATAAGTAACTGCGTCATACAGAAACTACAAAAGCAAACTGATTTGAGATACTGAACAAATGAACTAGGCTTAAGACAGGTATATAATGTTGTTATTGCTTTCTTTATGTGTTAACTACGTCTGCCTGGCAGCCTCAACGCAGAACTGAAATAAACAACATAGAGCAAGATAAAGTAAAAAATGTCAAAAAAAAATTCTGCAACACTTAGACTTCTTATGCAAAATTATAATTTCAGTCATTTTTAGAGGGTTGTAACTATAAAAGCAACATTATGCAGTACTGTGCAAACATAAAGTCAGTACAATTTACAAACATTAGTACTTTAGCAAAAGAATAATAATGATAATGAGGAAAATTTTTGAACCAAAAAAAGAAAGCAGCATATTATGTACAAGTACACTTGAAGCTTGTGCAACAAAGTCCTCAGAAGGACAGTGGCTCGTTCTGCAGGAAGTTCAGAAAATTTTGCAGCTCATTTCCTTATAAAAGTGCACAAATTGTACCTGAGACTATATTTTAAGCAATTCCTCCTCACTTCAATTATTAACTTTGTTTGTTTAATTACTGTTTACTACTTTTTATAGTATTTCATAACATACAAGCTTTAGAACACTTTTTACAGCAGTTACGTGCATCTGCTTAAGACTTTTGCACAGTACTGTATCAGAACAATAACATTTGCACATGGCTCATATGTTGCACATTACTGGTTCTTGTTTACACTGCTGCTGACACACACATCATTTCATACTTCATGTTTCCCTTATACTGCTGCTGTCATACATGCTGCATCTTTGCCCTCTTATACCCTTTTGAATGCCATTCACACATTCTGTATTCTACTAACCTTCTATTTAAATTTAATTTTTTTGCAACTTGTAAATCGGTACATTTGTACATTTTTCCCCCCTTCACCTTACTACTGTTTGTGTAACCTGCTGCTACTGTAGCACAATAATTTCCCCTCACGGGATCAATAAAGTATATCTATCTATCCAAGTATGCAAAAAAAAAAAAAAAATCTCAGGTTTGAGTCCTGTGTTCATCACATGCATTTATGGCACTTAACTCACATGTTCTTGATCACCACTGACCTCAAAGACTTTAGCTTCCAATTGCGTGACTCAAACAGAAGAATGCAAGATCTACATTCTAACTTGACACTAACTTACCGTCCAGCTGTTTTCTGTAGAGACTCCCCTCTGCACACGGATGATGTATTCCTAGTGATGAAAAGAGTAGAATTAAACACCACCCCCCACATGAACTGTTATCACGATGCAAGCCTGGAAAAGCTTTACTTCCTCATAGCAGTCATTTGCATACATTGTAGTTAAAATATGATGCAATGTGTTTAATGCTTTAACATTTTCTGCTTTAGTCTTGCCTTCTAGATAAGATGTTAATATTACTGTGCTCAATCTTATGGCACTTCTGAAGTAAAATCTCATTCACAGCTACTTGTCTGGCATCACCTCATAATCTAATGTGAAAATAATAGTAAGCTTAATCGGTGATGTGCTGACGATTTCTGTAGGGAAATGTTTATTTAACGTTCAGTGAAATAGTGTCTAGTGTCTATGCTTTGCACTAGTCTTTAAGTCTTCAGCTTGCAAACTTTGAACAGTTATACTATAACACAACAAGCAGATTTTTATGATTATTATTAACTTCGAGAGAGCAAAAAAAAGAGACAGGTAAAAGAATGGCTGTTTATAGTCATTCTGTCGTGTGGGCGTTACACAAAATGTATCACAACTATAAATGCATAAAAAGTATGTTATATTCTGTAATTTAAAAAAAAGTTAGCATTGACAAATTGCTGCAGTATAGAAGGAATAGTAAATGTTGTTAAAATAAAATTTAAAATAATAATTTTAGATAGGTAAAAGTAACTGTGCTTTGTGTCAGATTTCATCACTCCACCCAGTCGTCACTTATATTCTTGGAACAGCATGACCTGTCATGTTATACTCCCTATATAAACAACAATACTGTAATGTTTTGTTATAAAGTCAGCCAAGATGGACAAGAAGCAATTTATCAAAGGAAATCTGTTTTCATTGTTTTAAAGCTCACTGCAAATAATATTTTGAATATAGTCAAAATAATCTACACTTTTTAAAAATAAGATTACAACAACCCAAATACTGTATAAGACTATTAATCTTATTTCTAATCTTCATCTTCTTCAGCTTAGCTTGTTCAGGGTCACAGGGGCCTATGGGGGTTATCCCAAGAGACTTGGCATGAGGCATGGGCACACAAACACACAAAATAAGCAATTTGGGAATGACATTTAACCTGATCTGCATGTCTTTTGACTGTGGCAAGAAACCAGAGTGCCCAGGGGAAACCCACCAAGCATGGAGGGAACATGCAAACTCCAAGTACACAGACTAGATTCAAGAATATTTTGACTTGCTAAAATGTCACTTTTTGCAGTGTTAAATTATTCTTTCAAAGCTTCAAACTTGAACGTGTAACTGATACGTAATAAAAGCGTTCATCTGCAAATGAGATTATTTACGCGTGGTTTCGATATCAGCTAAAGCACGAACTGTATATAGCAAGTTTGTGCATGTATAACACCAGGTCCAGGCTGAGAGATCATGTATATATCTTGTTAGCAGAACTAAAGAAGTAAACTTCAGACTGTGATCTTAATAAACAACTACATATTTGATTTGTGCCAGCCTATTCCTTTGGCCTGCTATATAATAATCCCAATTTATTTGTGATTGTGACGTGTTTGACGTGATGTGATTGTGACGTGTACAGAATAAACAGACGGATAAACGGATAAACAGAAGGCCAAAGTCCACTTATACAAGCTGTAATGTGGCATGGGCTTCCTACATGTAGAAGTTTACCAACATTGCTTATCCTTTTTTTTGGCCCTGGATTGTATTAATTTCTGAAGGCATTCCCACAATTCATTTGAAAATATACAGTATAATCTACAAATCCATACATACTCCAGATTTCCCACCTAAATCATTCCTTATAGGTTAAAAGAAGAGCATTACGCATAAGCATTATTGTGCTTGACTGAATGATATTAAATATGACACACAATATTGTGAGCACAATCTGTTATCATTGTTTGAAAGCTTGCAAGTGGAAAAAAAATCTTGAATATAGATTACAAGAAATAAGATACAAGAAACTGAATACAGGATTAGTGTACAGTATGTCTAATCAAATTTTACTGCAATCTTAATCAAAATGTTCTTGATATATTGGCAAATCAACCTCTATTAACACTAGATTCAGGTTGTTACAATATAAATGGCTACTCAGAACATATATAACTCTGGTAAAATTGCATAAATCTAATCCCAACATTCAAGGATGTACTGAAGGTCAATGGATCTTGTAACCTGGTTTGAAAAGAAAAGAAAAAAGAAATACTTACTTTGCAAAAGGGAAAACTAAGGACTTCTATGAGATCTGGACATTTTGCCATTCATGATGCCTGTATAAACAACTGTAATAAACAATCTTTGTCAGAAGTTCTTTGTGTTGCTGAGTGTGGGATGTTGTTTGGGGTGTGTGTATTTTTTTGTGTTTTATGACTATAATGTAAACATCAATAAATATAAATTGTATTTAAAAAAATAATTAAGCTTAATCTTATACTGTCTTTGGTTCGCCGTAAACTGCATTCATCTTCTATAACGCTTATTCTGTTAGCATTAGCACTGTCGCCTTGCACCTCCAGGGTCCGGGTTTGATTCCCATCTTGCTCTGTGTGCAGAGATTTTGCATGTTCTTGCCGTGCTTGGTGGGTTTCCTCTGGGTGTTTAGGTTTCCTCCCACAGTCCACATGCATATCAGGTTAATTTGCGTTGCCAAATTGCCCGTAGCGTGTGAAATAATGTGCGAGTGTGTATGTGTACCCTGCGATGGACTGGCACCCCAAGCCTCCTCCCCGCAATATTTTTACTGTTTGTGCAGGATGTTAGTTACAGCAAAAAAGAAATGCAACATGTACAATTATTTTAAAATATATACACAAAGCTTACAGGAAACACACACACGTTATGTTATGATGTGTGTGTGTGTGTGTGTGAGGGGAAAAAGCAAATGCACAAGCAAAAATAATAATAAATCTAGCTATGTAGCTACATTGTGGTAGTTTATTTGCATCACAGCTTCCTCAGAGTGTTAGCTACATCATCTTAGTGCTCCAGCAGGCTAATCATACTGTCAATGTCATACAAGTTAACGTTAGATAGGAATAAACAAATGGGGTTAGCTAAATAAATAAAAGGACTTACATAAAGTGAGCACGACTCAGTCAGAAATAAACACATTTTAAAAAATAATTTTTAGCTAGCAAGCCAAATTGTTTTGCAGCATATTAAAGAAAAAACACAAAAGTACATCTTGCTAACTATCTCGACCCAGACGAACAGGACAAATTCGTTTTAGAAAACGTTACTTAGTTAGCCATAGAGATAATTTCACGAAATTGTCATGGTTACCAGGCTAGCTAGCTATACATACTAACATGCTAGGAAGCACTCACATGATTGAGCTAGCCAATGGCTAATGGCCATTACTATGACAGCTAGCATAAAAACACTACATTCTTTTTTTTTGTAAGTTTAATTATTCATTTTACCATAGTACGCGTGGTACCTTCCTTAAATCTAATATTGCTGTTGTGGTATGTTGTGTATATTGTGTATATTTACTAAGAGGTTGAGTTTCGTCTAACTTATAGAGCATGTATACGAACATGTACTAGAGAACTACCTAGTATGTATTCCGGTCTGTTTAGCGCACTATTTAGACACACTTTAGTGCTTAGTAGAGACCAGTATGCGCTGCTGTTTCTCTTTCACCCCAGCATTCTCTTTGACGAGAATAATACTAATAAGATATAAGCTGCATCTGCTAGCCTGTCGTCCCAGTTGACAGTTTCATTCTAGGTTATAATTCACTACCAGGTTTCTCTTACCGTATGAGATTGTAAATTCTGACTCGCTTCGATTACCGCCGTCAGCGACACCGTGTCGTCCAGCAGGAGCTTCCCGGAGGCCGGTTTCTCCATTAAAGCCATTCCGCTTCGCGCTTACCGTGAACACAGAGCGATCATTAACAATCACACACACAGGATATCTGCTTCTGATAAAAACATGCTGCATTTGTCATTGTGGCAGAGGCGGAGAGGTGGACATGTATTTTACCGCAAAGATCCGCCCCAAAACACACACACACACACACAGCGTCCTGGCCCTGTGACATAGCAAGATGAAAGATAACCCGCCTGAATATAAACACTGAATATTTAGTATATTCATTACTGACTAATGACACACACACACACACACACACACTGAATATACACAGTATAGTCTAATTCAACTTAATAATAATAATAAGAATAGACTTCTAGATTATGATATTATTTTTTATTGAAGTAAAGTGTCTCTTGCTACATCTTTTTCACTGTTTATACATCAGTGTATTTTATCCTTTTTTTTTTTTTTTGAACTGTCAAATTTATAGTTCTTTGTCCTTTATGTCTGATTTGTTGTAATTAATGCTTGTTGCTGTTTTTTGATTGTTGTTGTTATTGCTGCTGTTGTTATTGTTAAATG
>JAQQZS010000016.1:10229945-10246476 GCA_030068045.1 Platyallabes tihoni | reverse complement strand
TTTCGGTTGTTGGTGTGCCTTGTGATTTTTTTCAATTAAAAATGTACCTTGGCTCAAAAAAGGTTGAAAAACACTGGGTTAGCAATCTAACCCTGGAAAAACTACCATTGCTATAGAAACAACAGAACTTCTTTATCCCAACCCCAAAATACCACATGTTTGTCAAATAAAAAAAAAAAAAGCGTCCTATTAACAGTTCAGTGTTAAGTGTCTGATTAATCTTGACTGGATAGTGTCTTTTGGTTACTGCCTCTATTCAGAAAAAATAATATTTGCAATATAAAATAGGATAATATTCTAATAATCGTTTCAAAAGTTTGATGTATGAAGGCTGTTAAAGTTATTCTCAATTTCTGTGGTATTCCTTAAGGATATTTCTATTCTTTTTCTTTTTCCTTTTTTACTGCTCACATGTTCAACTGATTTTTTGGGGGGTGTATGTTATACAATGCAAGCCCTTTGACAGAAACCACTCTACGTTTTCAATCTGCTTTAATCCCTTGAACAGAGTTCCCTTATTTAGAACAAAGGGTGCTTACACACAGCAGTAGGATTTGTCAGCTTGTTATTTACTGGGTTCAAAGCTACGAGGGCTACTTATCTGCATTCACTGTTAGTTTCACCTCACAGTCTCACTGAATTACTATTTGGTCTTTAATTGCAAATTCTTACTCTAGACTAGTGGCATTTAAAAGCCTATATTTAAAGCCTAAACTTTACGTGAAGCCTGTAGTAGCCATGTACAGTGCAGTATCTGAATGCAAATGTAATTTTATGAAGTATTTTTTAAAATATTTAAATAAATATTGTTTTACAAAAAACATCCTACAGAAACCATTGTTTTTAACATTAATGTCATGTAACTGCTAAACAAAATCATAGGGTAGCTTTCTCTGAGAATCGAAAATGACGTTGAGAAGCTGTCATTGTTTTGTTTTCTGGAGGACCAGCAGCCTCAAAAAAAATGTTGAAATGTTGAACACACGGCTGATTCTTATCTTTAGTCCTGTAGGGTATCAGCAGTTTATCCATTTTAACCTTCTTTGTTTCTTTTTTTAACTTCTTTTTTTTTTACTTCTTTTTTTTTTGTGTAAGTTTTCACAAAAATTCAAGTTTTAAAACCAATCAATACACAAAGAAAAATTATGCATAGAATCATGATCATGAATTTTGGTTTATTTTGAATGACCAAAAATCTGAAATCAGCAAGCTCTTGTCAAATTAAATGCTATAGATTTTTCTCCCCCCCCCCTTTTTTCTCTCACATATCACTTAAAGCTGTCAATCTTTATTCAAGCACAACTCCCTGTTGTAAGACCACATGTTCACCTTTTAAGCAGTAGGCGTATCTTTGTCTCATGTATGCAGGTGTCTAATGTATGCAGGTCCTAAGGTGAAGGAAGGACGAAGCAGAAAAACAACAGTACAACTGTTTTGGTGTTTTACACTGAGATTTCCAGTGTGTTTAATATATTCTACATACAGTCCCTTCTCAAAGTATTGGTGCGATGGCCAGTTCTGTTTTTGCTATACAAGGAATTTGATATCAAAACATCTTAAATGGATAGTAGACATTCAGAGATATTAATTGTTTAAGAAAGTAATCTAGCACACAAGGGAAGCCAGAAACACATACAAGTCACGTGTTCCATTATTTTTGATTACTTGAAAATGTAGATGTTCCATTATTTTTGATTACTTGAAAATGTGGTGGGATCAAACAAACAGTGCCATAGTTTCAAATGTTTAACGGAGCATTACTGTGTTTTGTAGCTCTAGTACAAACCTAAAGAATGGAAACAGGCCTGATTGCATGACATTAGAGGACTTATTATCCTGAACCATCTGCAACTTTTATTTATGAGTGTAGCTTTATAGACTTTTATTACATAAGCAAACCAAGACATACAATCCCAGCAACAAAAATCAGTGAAATGAATATACAGTATGGCTGGTAGGGCCATATATATATAGACATAACAATTTTTTGTTTTACCATAAAGTAAAGACTTTTACATAAGCATTAGGGATTTTGTAACTGGAATCTGTTCTTACTGTATGTCATTCTGATCCACCCTTCACACACACTGACACACACACACACACACACACACACACACACACAAAAGAAGCAGTATGCACAGCTTGGAGATAAAACCCTGGAATTTCTTTAAGGGATAAACCCAAAGGATAAAGCCTTTTCTGAAAACCTCCCAATCAGAACAAGCACGTGGACACATGCAGGAGCACACAGGATTTTTAACAAGATCAAAGTAGGTAGGACATAAACTATACTTCTTCACTGATTGAAATTTAGAATTGCGTAAAAAATTCTAACATACAAGAGCTAATCATTTACAAATACCTGTTTGAAACACTGTTAAACTTTGTCTCGTATCATATTAAACTAATCATAAAGGGGTAATAAGGGCTAATATATAACTGTGTTATTATCCCCATAACTTTCAGTTTCCCACTTCTTCAAACTAGGGATATAAAAATAAGTTCTTTCATTGTTTTTTTCAGGTGAACATAATTTTATAGTGTTTACAAGATGTCGCATTGGCTCAAAAAATGCAGTGCATAATTTAATTTACAATTGTAACAAAAAAAACAGCTGAATAAACAATACCGATATCATCAGTAAGTATAGCAAGTAGAGTAAGTAGAGTAGCGTAAGTAAACACAATACAACTAGGAAATAACAGCAATAAATTGAATTGTCACAAAGGAAACTTGAACTGAAACATAAGGCTAGGCTAGTGAACTTAAAGGGTTGTAATGAGGCTTGACCATAGTTACTATATAAATAAATAATTGCCAGATGAATGCATAAAGTGAATTACTATGAAAAAAATCACTGCAGCTTAAAAAAAAAAAATTAAAGTCTTTATTACTCTAAAATCACTATTTTACAATCACAATAATAGATGTGAGAAATAAATATATTCTACAGTATATTTGCACCTCTACCATTACTACATCTAATAAACTAATATGCAAACTCTGTATTCTTTTAACCCTTTCTTTCATTTAAAAAATGGCTCTATAAGCTTAAAACATATAAAAGTTTGAAACCTTAAATGTCTTTACATTTTGGCCAGTGTGGGAAAAACATGACTTATTTTCTGACGGCACAATGTTTTTTTCCCCTGAGAGCCTTAGCTCCGATTTGTCACACATTCCAAAAATACTGCCTTGTGCATCTCTTCAGTTTTTTGTTGTTGTGGTGTATGTGTGTGTGTTGTTGTTGTTGTTGTTTTTTTGCAACTTATGGACATGGAGAAAACACTATATGTTAATCGTTTAAATTTGTATTAACTACACTACAGTATATACAGTACTCATAGTTCTTTAACATAATGATGTGTTAAAAAAATTAACAAACAGTCATTTTCAAAGATCAAAACTAAAATGTAACTAAATTATAATTTGGCTACTTAAATAAATGATAAATTGTAAAAACATTTTAAACAACAACACAATCTCTGATTAAAAAAGCTTGATGAACGTGCTGAGTTAAAAATAGCCTATAGAGGACACTGTACTGTACATAAATCACTGTTTTGAGTACAATATTTGTACAAAATGCATGTGTGTTCTAACTTTAAAATAATATATTGATAAAATTTCAGAAGAAAAAGGTGAACCTTTTAATAATTCTGACCTCTTTCGCTTTCCAGACATATTTGCATACAGTATATATATTTGTGACCAATTTGGCTTCCCACTTTCCTTATGCCCTTTCATCTTTTAGTTTTTAATACTGTTTAGATAGCTTCTCATTTTCCACTGCCTTACTTAAGCTCGTTCATCTGTCAGTCTGTGTAATGACTTGTGTGCCTACAGCAGTTCTAAGTTTCTAGTTCCTGGTTACAGTGCGTTGCCAAAATATCAAAACCGATAATATCATGGCACTAACTAGTAAAGGTTATGGTGTCAACTCACCTAATAAGAGCCAGATGCTAATTAAGCGGTGGGGATAATCAGAGTTAGCACTAACTGAACAATCTCTAATATAGTATCTCTAGTATAGTTAAAGTAAGAGCATTTCCACACGCACAATGCGAAAAGAACTCAAGGAATCAGGAGTAAATAGCTGTATAGCCTTAAGAAAATTACTTATCACTTAGACTGATGGGAGAAAAAGGTTTCAATTTGTAGGGAGCATAAAGAATGGACTGTGGAGCAATGGGAAAAGGTCTGATGAGTCCACATTTACCCTACATTAGTGATGGTTGCATTAGGGTAAGAAGAGAGGCAGATGAAATCATGTCTAGTGCCTACCATAGAAGCCTGTGGAGGCCGTGTTATGATCTGGGGTTGCTTCTATTGCTTCTAGGTTTAGTGATGTTATGTGCTCAAAAATGAGGTCAGCAGACCACCTGAATATACTGAATGACCAGATTTTTTTTTCTGTGATGGCACAAGCATATTCCAAGATGACTATGCCAGGAATCATTGTGCTCAAATTGTGAAAGAGTTGTTCAAGGAGAAATAATTTTTACTTATGAATTGGACACCACAGAGTCCAGAACACTTAACCCCATTGAGTATCTTTGGGACGTTCTGGAGAAGGCTTTACACAGCGGTCCAACTCTCCTTTCATCAATACAAGAAGATCAGAAAATAGTACAACTCTGGATTGAAATATATGTCATGAAATTGCATACGCTTATCGGAAAGATAAGATATAATAAAGATATTAGAACCTGTGACTTGTTAGAGTTTAGAAAGACTATTTATATGGGGAAAATACATGAATTGCAGCGAAAATTCATTGTTAATTGACAGAATGAAAGGCATAAACATAGCTGAAGTCCATTATGTTAATTAATCACCATTAAAAAGGATTAAATAATACAAGAAAATTTGGAGGATATTTTTTCACATCAACCACTATTCAAAGAACTGAACAATTCATCATGCATGTCAATTAGGAAAGAAATATTATAAAAACTATACATCACATCACTTCAGACCCGGCTGGCCTTATAATAATATAAAAGAACACATTTTTATGCCTTTTTTTCTTCTCACTTTGTGTACAAGGTCTTCTTTAACAGGCGTTCTATAAATTCATCATATCATCAGTCTCTAACACTCACGCTCATCACGCATGCGCAAACCAAAAAAAAAAAAAAAACCCCCCCTCATTTTTCGCTGCTTTAGCTCCCCCCCCATAAATCCTTGCTACTGACAGGAGGAGGGTTGCCATTTCCAAGCTTCATAAATCGTCGTATATCCACGTGATTGGTCACAGGAGACATTTGAGGTACCGTAAATACTGATTAAGCAGAGCAACACACTATCTGGCAAAACAATAAAATAAATGAAATAAAATAAAATAAATAACCCGACCTGTTGACACGCTGTTCTGGGAATAACTTTAGAAAAGCTGTCAGCAAGTCAGAGGTGAGTAAACGCTATTCCAGAACTTTTAAAAACCTTTTCGTGCGTTTAACCTTCACTACAGCCTTGGGCTAAAAACACATTTTCTCAAGTAAATACGATGTGTGGTTGCTCAACAGCCGGAGAAGATGCTGCACAGCTGCCAGAGCGAGTAATGTCACAGTTGTTCTATCATTCATTCCAATCTGAAAAAAGGAGCAATGTGAAAGAACAATAGGGGAATTGCAGTAATTTTTACACCAGACCTGCAAGGGATCAAAACAAACATACAACTGTTAGGTGCTGGGAGCAGAAGCATTGCCATAAAAGTGGTAGAAAAAGATTGATTTTTTTTTAATGATATAAAACTTGCAAATAAATAGTGTGATTGCATGAGAAAGGTGTATTAAAATCTTTTTTTTTTCTTCTTTTTTTTTTTTTTCAAAGCACATTTATTTGATATGTTTTTTTCCCCTACAGTTGTTATTTGGACCTGCATCATTCAGGATCCCCCCATGGACATGGAGCTAATATTTGAATATATCGGGTAGGAAAGAGTAAAAAATATGCTTGGTAATTATTTTTGCATGCCTTTGTAATTTAAAGACAAATTCTAATGTTGTCTAAGCTGTACTATGGAGCCCCTCTGGGGACATTAGAGGAAAAAATATTCTGTGGCCATGACTTACTAAGATACTACGACAAGATACTACGGTGTGGCCAGAACATAATAACAACCTCATAGCATTTAGTCCCCTGTAAACTACAGAGAGAGAGAGAGAGAGATGTTTTCCATTAATAAACATTTAAAATGTTTAAAATTACAAGCATTCCATGCTTACAATAAGGCTCTAACTATGAGAGAGAGACATCAGTGGACGTCTATCCAAAGCTGTTTCGGTGTGAAATTGATCCAACTTCCTGGCACTTACACTTTCCATAAAATGTATGCATACGGTTGACCTTTTATCATAAATATTTTCATGAAAAAAATTGCTTTGGAAAAAATTTCTTTTTCTCAGTACAAGGAAAAGCTCTGCTGAAGAATTTTTCAAGATCTTGTAACACTGTTGTACATGTCACAAGACAGTACCTTTTGCATTCTCACATGTCTAGACAGAATGTACTGTAAATACACATACTGTAAGTATACATAGTGTAAATGATGTATATTTCTTTTCCTTTTATATAGTAAGGATCACCTGGTCCTGTATGCTGTCGGTGGCTTTGTGCTGTTGTGGGCTTTGATATGGCTGTACCGTGACAGCCTGGAAATCGACAAAATCAAAGAGAAGTATGTGTTCGTCACAGGCTGTGATTCAGGTTTTGGAAACCTGCTTTGTAAACAACTGGACAAACGTGGTTTCCGTGTGTTGGCCGGTTGCTTGACAGAAAAAGGCGCAGATGATCTGAAGAGAATGGCCGGACCTTATCTGAAGACCTGTATACTGGATGTTACTTGCACAGCTAGCATTCAGAATGCTGTGAAATGGACAGAGAAGGAGGTTGGAGACAGAGGTTAGTGGACAACACTAGGACTTAGTAGTTAATGTATCATACTGATATGAACCTCTACAAAACGACTGTAAGAAGACTTCTTGTGGTCACTTATACAGTGTAGCTTTGGTGGGTGAGAGACTTATGAGTATTAATTAATAATAAACTACTAGTACATAGTATTAAGACTGAGAAATTGTAAATGGGTTCTGACATGTCACAGTGCGAATAATTAAGTAACAAATTGTAAAGTGTAAATGGGTAAAAGTGGTGGCTGATCCACTGGGACAGTTTGGGCAAAACCAACACAGTGGTAGAACAAGCACTTTTGTAGACCACCATTCATCTTTCTGCTTAAGTAAAATTAAGAAAGTACTTGCTTGTAAAATATATATCAAATATAAAAGTACTTGTCACCCTCATGCAAAAGTACAGTATAGTATTGCATTAGGTGTAAGTAGGTTTAGGGGTTGGGATCCGTCCTTGTGCCATCTGGCACAATGGGCGACGGATACTCCCCACTCTGGAGATATATCCATCGTTTCTGTGGCAGGTCGGGTTGTCAGCTTGATGCCTGATGGTAGCTGAGCACTTGGGGGTGAAGGATCTTGCTCAAGGGTCCAACAGTGGCAGTCCTGGCTTGAAACCTTAACCATGATACTGATAATTCTGCTGGCATCACTACCAAGAACATTCTATCAATTATTTGAAAGATTGCTGCCATTACTGTGTCAGTACACACTTGGAATCTCAATGTTGTGACTCAGACCTGTAGGCTGACTAGCTGTAAAGAAAATATCGTAAGATTTTTACTTTTACTAATTTTCAGCCAGGCATTGCTTAATGTCTACAATACACTGTGTGAAATATATAAGATGTTATGGAATTTGGATGTTGTATGAACACCATATTATATAATAATTTGAACAAAAAGATACTGTAACACTATAACCCCACAATACAAGTCTCAGTCTTGGCACAACTACTGGACAAAATTTTTAAAAGATCACATTACCATAATGTTTGAAACTACAGTACAGTACAGGACATACATACGCCAGTAGCACATAGCACTTTGCAAGAATCTTGAGCCAGCCCTCCAAGGAGTCAGACTTACTTGTATTTTTAAATACTGAATAATTCTCCAGGCTTCCTAAAGGACTTTAAAGGACTACGCTTCGCTCAGCAGGTGGAGGAAGGAGCCAAATAGAGAGAGAGTTTTTGTGCATTATTCAAAGGAGAATACATTTCAGCTGAGAATATAAACATTGAGAAAAGGACATTTGGATTCAGAATTGGATTAGTAAGGCTAGTAAAAGTATCTGATGTTAAAAACAAATGTTGAAAGAACTTATCAGTTTCTACAGCTGTCTAATCTGAAGATTCTGAGGGAGTAAATGATTTTCAATTTGAATGGGCACAATGCCTCTGCTACAGTGTACAGTAGCTGCGGTGTACAAGTGTGACATGTGTACAGTAAATGCTGAGCAATACTATTCACTGATTTTCCACCTTTTCTGACGTTTAACAACTTTTTGTTTCATTTGTAATTAAATTGATACTTTTTTTTGCTGCGTTTGGAATCCATGATGCACTTCAAAATAATATTTATGAGAGAATATTAAACAGAGAGATAATATGTCATGATATATAAGAGACCTGAGATACACTGTGTGTGGGGACGCTGTTGTGTTTGTCCAATTCTCTAGCTGGGGTTTCTAAACACTGTTATAAAATTAAGGGACCACCGGTCAAATGTCAACATTCTCATCTTTTCAAATTTTTGTTTTTTAGCGTTCTAAGGTCAGTGAAAACCTACCTTGTCCCTGTTTTATTTTGGGTGGAAGACAATGTTAGAGTTCTTGCTGGGGTTGTGAATCATGTGATAGGTCAGTGACTAAATTTTAAATAAGAGGGATTTTGCAGTTTACTGTACGTCATTGTTACCTTCATTGATATATGTGGGTGAAGCATTTACTTGAGTTCTCAACAGATTTGTGCTTATTGCAATGTCAGGATTGTGGGGAATCGTGAACAATGCAGGACGCTCGCTGCCCATGGGTCCTTCGTTGTGGATGCAGATTGAGGATTTCCAGAGCACTTTAAGGGTCAACATGACTGGTGTGATCGAGACAACCATGAACTTTCTGCCACTTGTCAAGAAAGCCCGGGGCCGAATTGTTAACGTGGCTTCAGTTCTGGGCAGGGTGGCAGCCAACGGGGGTGGATACTGCATATCCAAGTTTGCAGTGGAATGCTTTTCAGATTGCCTCAGGTATTGACAACACCTTCTTTATATTAACCTAAATGGTAGATCAAAAAGAAATGTTAAAACATGGGCTATGAAAATCCTTATTGCTTTTATAAACAGAGAGGATCCTTTTTTTTTTTTTTTTTTTTACAGAAAATATTGTATTTTTTTGGTTTTACTGACACATGACTGCTAACCTCAATTATTCTTTTCGCCATGCTGCAATTAATGTATACAATAATCACACATATCCTACTGATAAAGTAAAATGATAAGCTTAAAAAACACTGAAGGATTCCTTTATGCTTCTGCAGCCACAACTCGAAGAAGATTTTGAGTTCAAATCCAGATAGCAGTTAAAAGAAGTATTGACTGTCTGTGTAGCCATAACTCTATCTTTACTGCAAGTGTGTCCTCCAACTCATTCTATATTGCCAGATAAAGAATTACGAGGAGTGTCCCAAGTCTAAACGGGACTTTTGTTTGTACAGAATAGCCAAGCACAGCTATGAATACAATCAAGGTAGAACGTTTTCTCAGTATGCAGGGGCTGTGATCAGACTGCCTGCTTTATGTCTAAAACACAGGCCTCTCAGAACTCCATTAATGACCCAAACATATGGAAATGGCTTTGAGTGAGGTCAGGGGATGTGGCAATAACTCACAGCTTAGAGTTCCTGTAATGTTCAGGTGGTGTTCAAATGTTTTACTGCGGCTAAGAGTCTCATCACCGTACTGTGCTGAAAGTCTTCTGCAAATGTCAACTGGTGTAAGCCTTCATTTATAAGTCCTAGTTTGACTTGAATGCCCCTCATACTTGTATTTTCTAAAAATTAGATGGTCCTGTAAATTAATCATGACTACAAATATTTTAAATCGTTGTTTCAGGAGGGACATTCAACATTTTGGAGTCAAAGTGTGTATAATAGAACCTGGGTTCTTTAAGACCCAGGTGACAAGCCTAGAACCACTCGAACAGGAACTGCATCGTCTGTGGAACAAACTGACACCTGACATGAAAGAAAGTTATGGAGAAAAATATCTGGATAAGTGTAAGTATACATGATATTATATTTAAGAGACACACCTTAAAATATAAGTTTAAATAACTAACATACAGTATCTTGGATTCCTAACTCACCCATGTTTAAGTTCTACCTCAATTGTAATGGATTTTAGAGGATACCATAGTAAAAAGAACCATGTAGCCACACTAAGTAAACCTGCTTCCAGATTTACTTAGTAGTCAACCTAATTATCAATGTATATTAGTAGGTTTTAGTCACATAATTAACTTTTAAAAAGTTACACATGCATAGAGTGTATCTGGAATATGTTTTCCACATTTTGGATATACCCTTATTCCTAAATGGATTAAATTTATTTCTTTCATAAAAAATTGTACAAAACATACCACATAAGGACAACATGAAATAAGTTTGTTTGAGATTTATTAAAAATAAAAAAATCACATATACATCAGTATTCACAGCCTTCGCCATAACACTCAAAATTATGCTCAGGTGCATCCTGTTTCCACTGATCATCCGTGAGATGTTTCAGCAACTGCTAGAACCCACTCTAGCAGTTAGTCTCTGGAAAGAGGATAACCTTCCAGAAGAACAACCATCTCTGCAGCACCCAATCAGGCCTGTATGTTAGAGTGGCCAGATGGAAGCCTCTCCTTGGTAAAAAGCACCTAAAAGCCTGTCTGAAATTTGCCAAAAGGCTCCTAAAGGACTTTCAGTCCATGAAAAACAAAATTCTCCATTTTCATGAAACAAACGTGAATTTCTTTGGCCTAAATGCCAAGCGTCATGTCTGGAGGAAACCAGGCACCGCTCATCACCTGGTCAATACCATCTCTACAGTAAAGCATGGTGGTGGCAGCATGATGCTGTGTGGATGTTCTTCACTGGCAGAAACTGGGAGACTAGTCAGGATTGAGGGAAAGATGAATGCAGCAATGTACAGAGATATCCTTGATGAAAATCTGCAACCAACCTTCCAACAGGACAACGACCCTAAGCACACAGCCGAGATAACACTGTGAATGTCCTTGAGTGGTCCAGCCAGAGCCCAGACTTGAACCCGGACATCTCTGGAGACATATGAAAATGTCTGTGCGCTGATGCTTCCCATTCAACCTGATGCAGCTTGAGAGGTCCTGCAAAGAAGAATGGGAGAAACTGCACAAAAACAGGTGTGCCAAGCTTGTAAAGACTTTAATTAAGGCTGTAATTGGTGCCAAAGGTGCTTCAACAAACTATTAAGCAAAGGCTGCAAATACTTATGTACATGTGATTTATTCCTTTTTTATTTTTAATAAATTTGCAAAGACTTCAAATGAACTTTTTTTGCAAACAGAATCTTTGACAGGCGACACAGTGGTGTAGTCGTTAGCACTGTCACCTTGCACCTCCAGAGTCCGGGTTCGATTCCCGGCCAGGCTCGATTCCCGTCTCCGTGTACATGGAGTTTGCATGTTCTCCCCGTGCTTGGTGGGTTTCCATCGGGTATTCCGATTTACTCCCACAAACCTCCAAAAACCTGCAGATTAGGCTAACTGGCGTTCCCAAATTGCCCATGGTGTGTGAATGTGTGTGTGCCCTGCGATAGATTGGCACCCTGTCCAGGGTGTACCCTTCCTCGTGCCTTAAGACTCCTGGGATAGGCTCCAGGCCCCTCGCGACCCTGAATACAGGATAAAGCGGTATAGATGGTGAGTGAGTGAGAGAAACTTTGACAAACAATAGGAACAGTTGAGAGCAGACAGTGTATCTGTGATGATGATGATGTTCAGAACTTACTGTACATTGTAAAGATTGAAAGAGACAGAGGGGGAATTATCGTATATGACCAAACCAGGCAACAATAGAAAATCAGGGATGCATGCCCACCAGGATAAACAACTTCCACACCAAGGTTGAAAAAATTATTAAAATGCATTCCTTTTCCGATTCAAAATATGGTCTAGTCTCAGTTTCTTGTGTGCTTCTTTTGATGGAAATTTTGCTGACACCTAGCAGCCCTGCATGTTTAATCACCCGCTTTCAAATTACCAGATGTTCTTTGATGCCTCTAAAACACTGACCATTCTTAATCAGCGTTTCTTTCTTTTTTATTTATTTTTTTGCTTTTACTCCAGACATCAAGGTACAGAGGTTGATTATGAATGCTATTTGTGATGCTGATTTGAGTAAAGTGACCAACTGCATGGAGCACGCTCTGTACGCTGCTCACCCAAGAACCCGGTACAGTGCTGGCTGGGATGCAAAACTCCTCTGGATCCCTCTCTCATACATGCCAGCTTGTGTTGTCGACATTGCACTAAGATTGGTGTTACCACGGCCTGCCAAGAGTGTTTTATAGATTCAAAAGCAACTTGAAATCGATCTAGCCAGTGTACCTTTACTAATTTGTACAGGTGATTAGAGTAGTTTAGTCAAAATGCCAATTCACTTTACTTGTATTTACACTGTATTTTAATTGATGCAAAGTGACCAATCTTGTCTGTGTACAGTATACTGTATGTTGGTTAATGTTGTTGAGAAATTATGTTGAGAAATGTTACGTGTGACATCTTCAAAATTGCCTTGGCAGCAAACCAAAAATATCCAAAACAAATATCTTGTTTGTAACCACCCTGTGCCTTTTTCTCATTGTAATTTTAATTTTGAGCAACAGCAATATTTTAATCAAAATAAAATACAAGTTTCAGAAACAATAAAGATGTTTGCTATAACTACATCAAGTTCATGTTAATAAAATGAATTTGGACCAATGTAACATGTAAATCAATAAATAGAATGTACTGTAACCCCTAAGGCAAAACTGTTAACCTACAGTATGTCTAATGTCTATTAATTGCAGTTTGACAGATGCAATTAAAATGATTCATCCTGTTTTTTTCCATGTACTGTACGGTTTTTTCCCCCTTGCATCTGTTACCTAAATGCACACACATGATATAGCTTTTTCATAACCTTGTCACAAAGCCACTGGTTTAAGTTTTCTAAATGTTTAGGATTCAAGGAATATTGTTAATAATTTACTTAAAAAAAAACAAAACATGAAAAACATAAAATGTTCCATTTAATCAACAATTAATTAGACATGTCTGGTGTCTGTTTTTCTTTACACATTTTGTATTGGAACTATGTGCAACTGTCATGAGGCAGGACAATTAATACTCACCTAATTATAAGGTAATCTTTTTATTATTTCTTGGCTCCGAAATACACCTTAAATTTAATTATCAACGAAAATACATAGTAGCCTAACATCGCTTCTGCCACGTTCGTGAGTGGCTTCAGTGCTATTAATTGTACTTTAAATATATTATAAATAAAATATTTATATGTAAATATATTTAAACTTTGTTTTAAAGGTTGGCCTAGTGGTTAGCACTGTACTTCCAGTGTCAGGGTTCGATTCCTACCTCAGTTCTGTGTGCATGTGTTGAGTTTGCCTGTTCTCTCTGTGCTTGGTGGGTTTCAGTTTTCTCCCACAGACCAAAAGAAATGTAGATTATGCTAACTGGTGTTCCCAAATTATCCCTTGTGTGTGTGTATGTGAGTGTGTGTCCTCAAACCTGGTCCGGGAGGCCCACCTGCCCTGCACATAGTATTTTCTTACTCCCAGCACACCTGATTTAACTAATCAACTAATTAACAGCCTTTTCTGAATTTAATTGGGTTTGATAGAGCAGGGAAAACACTAAAATGAGCAAGGCAGGTGTTCATCTAGGGCTGGAGTTGAGGACCAGTGTGATACGACCATTCCAACTGTGCATGATGACACATATTAGTTAGTCATATTTGAGTTTAAAATTCTTGTGTAGTCACACTGTGCCACAGATGTAATACAGTATAGTCAATCATTCAATCATACCCTCTAATTTACTTTCATGTGATTTCATGTTTGTTCGAGACATCTGATAGGCTAAAACATGCATTTGTGCACTGAAAAACAGATCATACAGTATATTAAATTTCAATGCAACTCCTTTAACATTGGTCATTGTTGCAAAGCAGTTTTACAGAATAAAAAATAATATATGGAAATAAATTAGAAAACATATGATTAAAAAATGATGAGCAAGTCAAGGGCGATGGCGGCAAGGAAAAACTCCCTGAGAAGACAGTAGGAAAAACAATCTCAAAGGGAACCAGACTCACTAGGGTTATGGTTAGGGTCAAAGCTGCATACTGTACATAGAAGTACAGTGTATGTTCACTAGTGGTTGGTCTGGCACCCACTGTGTGTATGACACTGAAGGACACTTGATAGAAAACAATGTAAAACTCATGCAGTGAAAGTAACGATTAAATCACATTGTTTTACTCCTTCTGATACACAATCTCACCTTTTAAGAAAAGTACAGTGTGTATGCAATGCATGTGTAAAACCTCACTAATTTGCAGTTTGTATTTTTAATCTCAAGATTTTTTTTCTTATATAATTAGACTGAAGTATGCCAAAGGCCCACCCCAAACTAAAAGATAAGTAGACGCAGCAGGTGGGTCAATTCCCTGGGAAAAGGGTCAGCACTGCGTAATGACCCAGATCAATATTGTCTCAGCTATTCAAACATAATTGATCTGTACATGCAATACCTCTTCAACTTTCGAAACAGGGTGTAAAGTGGATTATTAATGGCCATTGCATACAGTGCATATGCAACTGTGTAAGAGCTCTGCTTATAAACATTGCTGCTGTTGAGTGCTCATGTGTGCACCAGTCTTTCTGAAAAATACAGAGACAGAGCTTGGTCTGTTTGGAAGTGGACGATGACGTACTATTTGAGAACCTTTGGGCAGATTAATATGAAAACGGTGGAGTTTCTAATGGAAAATGTATCCAAAAATTGGGCACTCGGCTTGTTCAACAATACCATACATCAAAGGCGGTGTTTCAGTAACAGATCTTCACAGCTTTATTTCAACAGGGCAACTTCTGATCATACTGGACACCTATTACCAGAGGGGTAAGTCAAGCCAGTTTTCACAAAATCATGTAGTTTGATGGTTGAACAATGCTTACATTGTTGTATTAATATCAAGGCTGCATGATTTGATTTAAAATAAATAAATAAATAAATAAATAAATAATTGGGATTATTTTAAATAATTTTGCGAATGCAATTTAAACTGTGATACGTAATTATTACATTTGTCATGTTGTATTAAATTTTTTTTTTTTATCTTAACTGCAAATTATGGCACAAATGATCTCATTAATATTTGCCAACATTTATTTATTACCTCAAAAAGATATAAAAAAAAAATTATTGAAAAACCTATTATATATATTACCTGCAATAAATTAGCGATTTAATAATAGAACAATTGCGATTTCTATTTTAATGCAATTAATTGTGCAGCTCTAATCAATATTTACAATTTTATAATAATTTCTATTAAACATTGCTATGCAATACAGTATTTGTGGTTGCCTGGAAAAACCCTTCACAAAGTAAAGTTATACTTTAAACGCCTAGTTTAAAACAAAAGTAACAAGAGAGAAAACTATTTTTAAAGCTTTAAAGTATCCACCTCTACAAACATACCCAATCCACTTGTGGTATTGATAAACATGTCAAAATTCACATTGGGAAATGAGTTATACTTTGGTTATCAGAAGCCTTCACATCACTCCATTTCATCAGCTAAAGTAAACTTCCCTCACAGCATTTAGACATGAGTTTCATCATTTTATCTCTTCTCTTGATCGATCTCTGTTCATACTGATATCTACAGGGAAATAATGGCTTATCTGTTTAACCAGTACTGCTCATGAAAAAATGTTCTGTTGGCTGCATTTTGTTAATTGTTTAAATGACCTCACTGAAAATAATAATACAATTAATTGTTGGTCATCATTTATACAGGGAATGCAATCACTTGTCTGTGTTTTTATTATTGATCATTGCTTACCATTAATAGTTGTCATCCACAGTCAATACAAAGTGAGTTGGATATTCTTTTGTCCACTTTGTTACGACATCCAAAACCGTAAATCAAACTGTTGCACTCACTGCCAAATGCTGATGCAACTGGAATTATTATATATATAAAGGGGCCCCCCAAAAAATGCTTTCAGCATGAAAATTATAAGCCTTTCTTCTAATGCTCACATGGCAGCATCAACAATGCTGCGACTACTGAAATCTTTAGAGGAAACATAGTACTACACATTGAGCCAGAATGAAATTAAATGAAATCAAATTACAGTTGTAGAAAAGGGAATAGATGTCATGAACTGCGGGTGTGTGTCGGCGTTTGCGTGGCATCAATGCAGGAGGCGAGCTGGTGGTTCAATAATAATGTTTATTCAAGTTCACACACATGAAACAAAACCTAAGCTCTCTCTGAGCATACCTAAGAAAAT